>JAVQJX010174795.1:0-16513 GCA_036025115.1 Ambassis agassizii
AGCCTGAATCCCTAAATTAATTTAAAGGAATTTTACCCCCCCCCCCCCCTTTACATCCAGACATCTTCTGTGCTTGTTCAGCCCTTATTGTGCATCTCTGAATCAGACTCTGAGTGTCTGTGTGGTGCAGTTTCAGGCCACCATCCCTTCACTGCAACATCAAGAACTCACATGTAAACAATTCTGTACAAAAAAAATACAATTAATCAAATAACCTCCCCTCAGTTTCTCCTCAGCACATATCTATTGTAGGCCTACACCATTCACTGCCATGAGCTCTTTGTTAGGAGGCTGCTGCTGAAAATGACACACAAGGACATATACTGATGCTTATCTGTACGCCATGAAGGAGGGATTAAAAACACAACAGAAGCCAAAGGCAAAGGAGCAGAGTGGGGACGAGTCTTAATGATGAGATGAATGAAAGCGTCCACAAGAGGGAGCATGCTCCAAATGTAAGTGGGACACTCTTCCTGTTTCTGTGTGACAGTGACTGTAGACATCTGGAATAGAAATGTGAGAAATTAAGAAGCTCTTTGTAAAAAAAAACAAAAAAACAAGCAATAATCCAGCTGTTCCTGCTGTGTGTCTCTGGAGTCACTTCAGCCCTCTTCTCTTCTGTCTTTTCATCTTTAACTTTACACCTAAATGTGCACTGATGTGTTAACTTCACACAATTATAATCCAACAACAAATAAAGTTCTGAGTGTAAGAATCAGATTTATATTCACACAGCATCAGTAAAAAAAGAGTCTAAAAGTCTCCAGCCTGCAGACTCCTGTTGAGAGACGATGCACGGTGACGTTCGACTCTTTACCTGGAGCTCAGGGCTGAGGATTAAGGATAAAATGGGCTGCACTGTGTGAAAATCCCTCTTTGATCTTATTAAAGCAGGTGAAACTATGACACCATCAGCAGCAATCATGAGCCATTCAGGGCCGGAGCCAGAACATGAATCACCCACTTCAACCTATTCTAACAGAGAGTCTGTTTCTAAAAAAAAAAAAAGCATTCAGTTCTCTGTATTATGTATAAATATATTGATAAACCACAGCAGCACAGCCACCATCATGTGTCCTGTTTGGAGCATCCATCAGTGCTACAGTATGAATGAAAGATGCAAAAACGCTGAGTCTGAGTCCTGCACAGTAACAACAGTCACGTCACAGTAACTTAACTTCAGAAGTTTTAGAAGAAGGTAAAACATATGACACAATTGAGAGCCTCACATCTGTGGAAAGATAAAGTGGGGTCAGTGTGTTTTGTGAGCATCTTCATCCCTCACTGTTCCATTGAGGCACAAATGAAATGGTGAATAATGTTAGGTACCTTCTAAATTGCATGGTGCGCCCTCTACTGGATTGTTCATGTAACATGTTTGTACATCAGTGTGTGTGTGTGTGTGTGTAGTTATGTTTTCAATACAGCCATTTCCATAAACAAAAATGTCTGTTTAAAAATCAAATATATGATCCTAGCATTGCCGCATATAGAACGGTGAGGGGAAATATCACACTTTGCCACAAGGGGGTGGTAACAAATGAAACTGCATCTTTAAACTTCCATCATGTAATGGCCATAACATACACAAATGTGTTAACATTTTAGCATGCTCAGGTCCCACTTTTAAATGTTTTCCTTTTCTTTTCTGCACTGCCACTTTAATTCAAGTCAAGACACAAAATACATATAGGCAGGTTCCTATTCTGTAGATGTATGCTGCAGCTGTTAGCTTAGCTTACACTAAAACTGTGAACACAAATAGGTTAAATGTGTTTATTGAGTCTTTGAGATGCTGGGAAGCAAAGTGAACAAAGTGAACCTTAAGTTTTCATTCTTTATGGTAAAATAAGGTATAACTGGCTAAAAAAAATATCAGTACTGAGGCTAATTTAAGCATTACAGAAAGCAAAATGTCATTATAACTTAAAAAAATCCTTTTTTTTTTTACATAAATGAAAAATTCATTTTTCAGTTGAGACCTCAAAACTCTTCAGTGGGTTTTTAAATCTCAAAGAGGGTCAAGGACAGAGTGAGCTGATCTTGGCTGTTCAGGGAGCAGATGCACTGTGCTGTGTTACTGCATGTAGACTGGGCAGAAATGCTTATCTGCATCTAAACATATTTATGTATTCAATGAATAGAAGCAGGCAGAGGAGAGCCTGTTATTAAGAGGTGGACATGTTTTAATTACATTTTAATCACAGTGTACTGATGTATAAAACATGGAGCTCAGCGTGAGTCTGACTCCGTCTGACCCTTCACACATTCAAGAGTCGACATTTTAATCAGAACTGCCATGAAATTCCCTCTTTATCCAAACACTTTTATAGATATTACAAGTCAAAGTTAGAATCCAATTTGACAATTTTTCATGCTTTTAAATAGCCAATACCCCCTTTTTCCTAAATAGCCAATTAAAATGGACAAAAGTACAATCCTTTAATTTTCTCATAAAAATGTAAATGAATGAAAATGAGTGGTTACAATCAAAGGAGCCGTCCAACAATGGAAAATAAAGCTCCATGTCTTCATGTCACATTTTAGAGCAAAGACATCAGTGTCAGGTTAAAAACAACAGGGATTCATTTTCTGTTCGGAGTCTGATGACAAGATGCAGCACGAGGTCTGTGTGAGTCTGTTGTTTTAACCACAGTGTAGTCTGAAGTGGTCTCACATGAGACGTGAAAGTAACCATCGTCTCTCATCAGACACTTCAGCTGAAGAGCAGACGCACTTCAAAGAGTATCAATACCTGCAGCAGTTACAGGTGATACGGAGCATGTCTCCATTCATGGAGTGAAAATAATAAATGACTTTGCTCTAAATGTTTTGTTTATTTTCATGGACATAAAGCACTGATCAGACGGCTGTTAATGACAGTAAAACTTTGTTCGTGTAGAGCAAATCATCACAGACATGAGTAAAGGGGGAATCGCTGTGTGTTGTCATGGCGACAATAGTCAACACTTTGTTTTCAGGTGATAACACTCAAAAAAAAGGAAATATTTCTCACAGATTGAACTTGTGTCTAAACTTTGCAGTACATGTAACATCATAGACAATAAATTAATAGGATTTATTGGTGTATTTGTAAACCGTTTAGAGTCATTAAATGAGTTTAACTTGAAATCGTCACTTACTGTGTTGGTAGTGAAGCTGCATCCACCTCAGGCCTTCATCAGGGATCCTGTCTGTCAACACACTGTTACCTTATTACCTAGAAATGCAAATAACATGTATATGTATGTGGACATATTTATGTAGCCACATCATATGTGATTGTGTAGTCACTTATTATTTTAGTATTTTTCATTTCTAATTTCAGGAAAGATCAGTATGTGTCTGCAGGTTAACGTGAGCCAGTGTTTGTGTTCTACTTTAAAGTCCTGTTGAGTGTATTAACCATCAACTCAACACAATTAAACGTATATATTGGACGATTGCAGAGTTTGGACTTTTTATGTTAATGACGCTCCTGTTAGTTTTTCTTTCACTCACAGCTGTTTTTAATATGAAACGTTAAAGTTCTTAAATCTCTTCATTCAGTTTGGGGAAATAAATTTAAGCCATAACATTTTCTGTCCTCTCTACGAACAGTTAAGCATTACGGCCTCCGACAGAGAAGTCTGTCTCTTGAACAATGAAGGCAAATCGCTGCCTTTGTGAGCAGCCCGTCTGCCTGCAGTCAACACATTCATCCATAGGCCTCCTTCTATAATAGGATCAGAAAATTTGGATAAAGACTTTACAGTTCAAATGGTCAAATCTCAACCCTTCACACTTCTTATTCTGCTCATATTATGCAGATTCTTTAGAAAATAACAGCCCACGTTGAGCTGATCACGAGGTGCAGTGCAGAGTTATGGAAACAGAGTCACTGTTACCGACTGAAGAATCATTCATTCTAATGGAGCCCCTGTTATAAATGTTACTGTTGTAAACACTGACTGAATGTGGACGCAACACATCAGATGAGTTCATGTAAAGTGTTGTGTACCTGAGGATGAACCCGTGTCTCTGGAGAGGAGCAGCACATCCTGTTTGTTTAAGAAGAAGGACTTTTATACACAGTCAGAGAGAATAAAGTGAAAACAGACAATCACAGGAATCAACTGGATCCCAGTAAGGCTTCAACACAGAAGAACAAAGAGCAGTATGAGTTTTACTTCCCTGAACATACATGCCAAGCTTTGACTTTCACTGTAATGATTTCCATTTCTCACAATAAAATCTGTCTGCTCTTATGAGCCACTGCATCCTACAAAAAGGGGGCGCTGTTGAGGCAGAGAACTACTGCTTCAAGTCCTCCATGGTGGCAGCTCTTCTTTTCATACAGACACTTTTCAGTGATCCCACATAAGACAGAACAACAGTGTGACTGCGCCTGCATTACTTACTGACTGACTGGATTAGAAGGATGGATCACAGTTCAGCGTGTTTTCTGTAAGTTTCATGGAAGGACATTAAGACCACTCACCATGAGAAAATGTGGGTGGAGGAGTCAACATGAAACAGACTCTCAAAAAAAAAAAGAAAAAAAAGAAGAGTGACACCTTCAGTGTGGTTTGGCTCAGCTGCTGTCACCAGCCATCCATGAAGGCTCTGACTGCTGCTGCTGCACATCCTGTGCGTCACCTGTTGTAACATGAACGCTCTGATGTTTCAGGTAAAACTCTGTTAATGGGTTTTTAGTGCCACAACACAAAAAGAACACAGCTATCAGAGTACATTCACACAGCATAAAAACACAAACAAAAACATTTAACTGTTCAGTTTTTTCTTTTCAAATATGAGCAAAGGAGATACTTTTATATTAAAGTACACCTGTGAGTGTGAGGCGCTCAGGTCTGCACATGATGGAGAGAAATCTTGACGGACAAATTTCAGCACTCACACACCTTCACAGTTTTTACAGTGCGTTTACATTTTCAGGTTATTTCCGTTTAGATTTTTGAATACAATCCCCCACTGAGTAAACCTGTGTCACAGCATCGTCTAATGACTGCAGAATTTTTTATCAAACAACTGCAGCAAAAATGTTTTTTTTTTTCAGAAACTCATTTTCAGGACATCCATAACAACAACAACAAAAACGCTCTATTTTGATTAAATTGCTTCTTTTTTTTCCTTCATCAAAATGCAGGAAATGAAATCTTTTTAAAAAAAAGCTCATTCTCAACTTAAAACAAATAGTTTCATACAGTCTCATCGCTCATATAACTGAGAGCTATCAAAATGAATTCTTCTGAGATGAGGAAAATGTTATAACTTTTATTCTCACACAGTATTTGGGTCATATCAACAATAGCAGATCTTTTCAAGAGCATGCTTCTTAAAAACACCCCGATATGGAGCAAAAAACAGACACTTTCATTCAACAAAAGCTATTAAATACCATTTACAGGGGAGTGAAATCTTCCACCGAAGACAATGATCCAAACACAAGTTGAAAACTTGTCTTCTTCGATATGATATAGACAGTGAATTCAAACTCATGAACTTCTCCGTGGTCCCAAATTAACTTATGAAACTTTATATATACACAAAAAATGTGCTACACAGACCAGCAATGTTAGAAACTATTGTCAGGATGTGAGAACCAACAGAATTAACAAAATAGCCTATATAAAAACGCAGCTCACTGTTAACTAACGCAGGACTGACTGTATTGCACTAGTGTGACGTCTAACTGCACTGTTAAGTTGTGTTACAGCATATTCCTCGTGTCCTCTCTTTTAACGTGCTCAAGTGTCTTGTCGTGGCACTTGCTTTTTTTGTTCTGGTGTGTTTTCACATGTTTTGCCAGGTGGTCACTCCTCATGAACCTCTTGCAGCAGTCCGGGCAAACAAAGCGCTTCTCCCCTGTGTGAGTCCTCAGGTGTCTCTGCAGCTCGTCCGACCTGGTGAAACTCTTGCCACAGAAGAGCCAGTTGCACACAAACGGCCGCTCTCCAGAGTGCCACCTCAGGTGCGCCTTCAGGTGAGAAGTTTTCCCATAAACTTTCCCGCAGCCCGGTATGTGACAGATGTGCTGCTTCTTCTTCCCGGGCTCGTCGCTGGACGTGGAGGACTGGCAGTTCGGACACCTGCACCTCCTGCAGCGCCGCGCAGTCGCGAGAGGAGACTTTGTGTGCAGCAGTGCGGCGATTTGCGTTTGATATTGCGCAAAGTCCGTATGTCCCAGAACCAGACCCCTCTGCAGCTGGAAGCGGTGTGGACTGAGGGAGGAAGAGTGGCTGACGTGGTTCCCCTGCTGGAGGCTCCACCACGGAATGTCCTCCCCGGGGTTTGGAGACAACTGTCTCTGCTGCTGGTGCACAAGGCCGGAGGGTCCCGTGACAAAACTTGGCATCGCGGGTGGAATGGGAGTTGGAGCTGCGTAACTGACAGCGGGGACGTACGTGGGAGCGCAGCTGGACTGCAGGGACTGCATGGAGCAAGGTAACATCTTCACCGGGGAGAAGTCATAGGGGTACGTGGGGTCCGCAGGGGGGGTGAGGGGCAGTTCGTGGTGGGAGCTGAAGGAGCTCTGGATGTGCGCAGACAGCTGGGGCTTGGAGGATAGTCCGAAAGTAGAGTTAGTGGTCAGGCTGCTCTGAGGATTCCCCTCGTTAGTCCACGGGTGAAATAAACGCGAAGGGGAGCCCAGAGTGGGATCGTAAGGGACCTGGAGGAAGTCTGTGGGGTTTGATCCGTGGTGGTGCCCGATCCGGTTACAAGTGGCCGCCAGGAGAGCCAGCGGAGAGTGCTTACAGTTCTCTGGGGAAGAGTTCGGAGTTCGGTCCTGGAGATGAGACACACACACACACACACACACACACACACACACACACACACAGAGCAACATTAAAACCAGTGTGTGACACACAAATAACAGGAAACTCTTTATCCGTGAGAAACGGATCAATCCCTCCGAAATCTAAACATCCTGTGCGTGAAGCTGTGATTACATTACATCAGACTGTCAAAAGTTTTATCAGCGTTAAAAATAACGGACTCGTAAAAACAAAACAAACAAAAAAAAACATCCCGGATGCGTTAGTTTAGTAACTTATTAAAGTGAAGAAAAACTTGCGCACAAACCTGCAGAAAAGCCTGTAGTGTGTCATTCCGCAGTACAGCCACTGCTGCCATGGTGACTCCTCGCGATGAAAACAAAAGAAAAATAATTTAGATCAAGATGTGCATTCGCAGTAAAATATCTTGTCGAGCAGGTCTTCGCTCCTCCGTCCTCTCTCCGATATATCCCCGGTCTATCTGCAGAGTGAGGGATCACTTCTTAGAATTTGATAAGGACTTTGGTGGGCCGCCAGCCAGTCAGAAATAAGATTTATTACTTTGAAGTTTGCCGCTGCCCAATCATCAAAGAATAGCGGCTCTTTGAGAGGGGAAAGCAAATCCTTTGAATCCACAAAGCTCCTATGGTGTGTTTGTTGGTCTGGATAAAGGAGCTGATTATTAGGGGGGTTGGGAAGGGAGGAGATAAAGGCGGGACAATTAATGAAGTAATCACTATGTGGGAAATGTATATACACAAATAATTGGATTTTCTTGATCAAAGACCCCCACGCCGCCTGGAGACCCCGGTATTGGATGCTGTAGTCATCTGATCCTCTTTTTGTAATTAAGGATTTGTAGCAGAACCCTATGTGACAATGTGACATTGTTATCTCTGGAGATCTCCAAGCGTTGCCTGGCTGTTTGATGGAGACCAAATCAAGTGACTCAACACAAAGTTCTCATCTCTGAAGAATCTCTTTTACATTTCTAATTTGAATTTAAAAAAAAAAAATCTTTGTTGTGCCTTTGAACTCCACAACACGGCATTAAACACTTAATTATGCCCTCTCTGAATACTTATTTCTCCTTCACTCAGTTGTTTTATCAGAGCCTCACTTCAAATTTAGACTTTTTTTTTACCCCCCATCACAATCAGACAAAATAAAAGCATAAAAAAACCCTCAGCAGCAGGTGATTCACATGAATGTCACCTGTGTGTAATCTTAATGATCAATGTGCATCTAAAAAAAAAAACAGGTAGTAACATGTGAGGAGGCTAAAATGAAGGCAAGAGTATGCAGTTTTCATAAGATAACGTCCAAAAACTATAACTTCCAGAGCTGCAGAAATGGAAGTTGTATAGTTCAACTCCTCTGATCTTTATCTGGCTTCCCTGCAGAAACAATCACTGTCCTCTCAAGTAGTTTGGAGCGGCAGATTTTGAATTAGATCTGTTCCTTTGAAGGGATTAATGTTCCCAGTCCTCTCCCACGGCTTTACACACAGTCATGAGGGAAAGGGGGAGTCCTGCTGGGCAGTACTGGAGCCATGTTATACAGGAGCGGTGTAGTCACTGATAAAAAAAAAAGTAGCAGGGATTAACCTTGTTTACATCAAGTTTTGGTTACCACGGTGGTTAATGTTGCTTAATGACAAATGTAAAAAGTTTGGGCAGACAGGAAATTCACTGGATCCACTGGGTTTGAGAAATATGATTATATGTCCATGCTGAGGGTATTTGGTTAATACAGCACGTGATTAAGCAGGGTGTGTGTGTGTGTGTGTGTGTGTGTGTGTGTGTGTGTGTGTGTGTGTGTGAGATTCACCAGTGACCTGATGGTAAAGTGTGAAGACAAACACCTTGTTTTGTCTAAATTAACACAGTGTTTGTTTATAAACCCGTCTTCTCAAAGAGTGTAAAAGCCACAAACTTCAGTCCAGTCAGAGAACATTTGTATTTGTGCCGTCAGATAAATGTCACATGTTGTAATCTGTTCTAAGCTGTTTAGTAAAACTAAACCGTTGATGGACATTAAACAAGCAGATGTTAATACCGATTTCACATAAATCAGCTTTACATGTGAGCTGCTGCTATCTGCAAGGCAAATTTTAGCCATAAGTGACAAGATTTTTTTTTGCGAGCCATCAGCATTAACAAATTATTGATATGTTCCTTTGAGGCGCTCGCTTCAGCCCTAAATGCAGTTTCCTACATGTTAATGCATCTCAATGGGACTCCAGCTGAGGGATGGATTTGGCTGAGCAGGACTTTGATATAGTTTGTAAGAAATTCATGACTATAGCTCAATACAATGTCCGGTCTCTCCTAAGGTAATTTACTTCCTCCAAACCGTTCCAATCTCATGGACGTGCCTCAAGTTTTACAGGCTCACCTCAGCAGCCGTTTGGCTCAAGTAAAAATGTTCCTGCGGCATTTTTTTTGGGAAAATTAACTAGGAGGAACCCCCCACTGTAAGTGCCTGTACACTCAAAGGTTTGAGCATGGAAGCAGTCAGCGGCATCCATACAGACTTTTAAAGGATACAGCAGAGAGAGGATCAACAGAGAGGCTGCTGAAGGGAGCAGACGTGTCAAAGGAAGCCGACAGAAAGAAGGAGGAACACAGAAGTCTCACAGGTGTTACAGAGACGAGAACAAACTAAGGTTTCAAGCTAAATAACTATAAAGTTACTGGTACTGTAAACCTTAACACTTCAAGCATTTAACAGAGTTTAATAAAAGCTATTTGTTCTGCAATATGCACTGAAATGTGACGTTTTGACGACCAACATAATGTGTGTGTGGCAGGGATGATAAGTCTCCAAGACAAAATACAGATTAAGAAACACTTTGTTTAAACACATTTATTTGATCAATATAAAAGAGCAATGTACTAGAAATAAATATACATTTACAATAGATGTTAAGTGTGTTTCTGAGCAGTTTGTTTTGGTCCCGTTCAAAGGTGAAGAAGGCAATCTGAAAAAACAAACAAACGAGAGAGAAAAAAAGAATGAAAAAATCATGTTGGTAAATGTGAAGTGTGCTTTTTTTTAATCATCATTTCTGGAGTGATATAATTTTTAACAGGTTGCTTTTCACTTTATGAGCGAGGGAAAAAAAAAGAGAGTGAAGTGACAGTGAGAATTTGACAGAGTCACGGGGCAAACGCCACAACACAGACCTCTTTTTAACTTTCCATATTCTCTGGACAGTTGGAGAGAAAACAGGTTCCACATCTGTCTCATACAAGACATATCAGAGACTTGGGGGGTGGGTGAGGGGCATGTGTGAGAGAGTGTGTGGGAGAGACAGCGAGAGAGAGAGAGAGAGAGAGAGTGGAGAGGGAGAGATGCTCGAGGCTACTGGGTACTTGAGCCGCTATAATGGTGTCTCGTATGAGAAAACATCTGTGAATTTCCTCAGTGATCTACAACAAAGTATAACTCAGAGCAGTCACTCAGCAGACCTTTGAAGTTGCAGTCTGACAGAAAGCTGCCATTGTTCGCAGCCCCCAACACACAGAAACTCCAACTCTGGTCTCACTAATTTTCCCTGCAACGCGATACAACTCTTTTACCCCCCACCCCCTCCTGCCTCCCTCTCTCTCTTCCTATGAAGCAGGAGATCTCTGCATATTCAAGAGCAAACAGCAAAGCCTTGGCAGTGTGCAGAGTTGGCCCGGAGGTCACGCAAGGCGGGACAGGTCATTTTACCTTCTCTCAGCCCACCCTGGATGCGATAATCCAGCCTTAAAGAGGAAACCCCCCCCTCCCCCCCCCTCTCCTCTATGATAATGTACATGATCACAGGCTGCACTGATCACCCAGGAAAATAAGACATCAGCTCCTGTCATCAACCTGAGAGGGACACTCAAGCAACAACTTTAAGTTTATTATTGTTACCCTATTTAGAATATGATTATGTTTCTAGTGCAGGAAATGATTCAGTTATTGCTTTAAAAAGAAGAAAAACATTCTTAGTGCAGCTAGATATATTTATATATTTTTGCTCTTTTAGGACTAATAGTAGGAGTAATGTGTGCATTGGGCACAGAACATGACAAGTCCAAGAAACAGACTTTAAGACTATTTTACTTTGACCTCCATCATAAGGTTGTTTGTTTGAACACCAGGTGACCGTTCCTCCTGGCAGTGGTGCGAAAAGAAAAAAGAAAAAGAGACAAGCTTTCTGTTACGCGTCCCAAACTGAAACAAGGCCGCGGTAATTCTCACACTGTTACCAGTCCAGCGTTTATTCAATGGCAGCTGGTCCCACCATCTGGGAAAGCAATGCTGGGGCAAAACAAAACAGGTTACACCTTTGGCCATGCCAAGTCTGCTAGTGCCCCGCTCTGTCTACAAACTGAGAGAGGCTAATCAGAATTTCACGCTCTGATTTGTCAAATCCCATTCCAGCACCGGAGGCACCAAGAAAACTTTTAAGTCAATAAATTTCATGGCGTACAGGATAACAGAGCCTACATATTGTTTCTATTGTCGTCTTGTAGCTTTAGCCCTCCTCACAGTGGGAGGAGACTGAATGCTTACATGTCTCGTTTGCAAGTGAAAAGAAAGCTGTAATTTTGACCAAAACATTTGGTCCACTATTTAAGAATAGAAGCCAGGAAACTCTTATCCCCTGCATGCACACATTTTACATTCATGCAAATGCTAACGGAGCATGGAGCGCCCTCCACAAACTGCAGGTGAGAGGAAGCTGAAACAAAAGCCTCTGTAACCCTAATGGCATCCCTTGTCATTAAGAGACCTTTGATGTATGTGCTCAACAGAGTCTTTTATCTCATTCTTCCTCTCTGTGTCCCTACCAGGCTCAACCGGTTTCTTTATTAATGCCGTCTTCAGGGAATGTTTCTTTTGCTCTGTTCCTTTAAACATACATCTGCCATCTCTGTCCGTTAGCCACCATCACTAACGCTGCAGTTTGGTATCTGCTCGTCAACTGCAGCCAAAGTTTGTGACAAAAAACAAGAATTCAACTTTTTTTTTTTTTTTACTAACTATGGTATGCAATCATCTTATAGAGTGATATATTCCAGTGTGGTGAAAGTCTGACACATCTGGGTATCAAAAGCACGTAAACTGCATTAAAAGAGTATTTGAAAAGGCTGCACATGAAATGCGGTATTGAAACCCTCCCTTTGAACTCAAAGGATATAGAAACAGGACAATGTTGGCCTAATCGTGTTCTCTCTTTGAAGTGAGACATCACTATTAGGTGAAAAGGTAAGTATGCTTCTTTAGAAAATAAAGGCTTTTCATCATTTGTTAAGGCTGCGGCGCGAGCGATTTCCATAAAGGTGGTTTAAAACTTTGGATAACGGTGTTTGGGCTGCCTTGGATGTAGCTTTAATGAATGTGCAGCAAATAGCTAAAATGGCAAGAATAACACCAGCGGTAACGTTAGCCACATTAAAGGAGTCCTCTGCACCGCACACCAGATGTTGACAGATTTAATGAGGGAAAACAAGAGGGAGCTGGATTTACCAAAAATGTATTAAAGAAAACCCAGGTGTCAGGCCTTCACTGTCCCTCTGCGACCCGAACCACCACCAGGAGGCTGCAGCTCATCAGGTCAGAACACCACTCGTTTAAATGACGACAGGATTTCATAACATTTACCTTTTGCACACACATAATCAGCTATCCGAGGCAATTATATACACACTTCTGCTCACCTCCTCTCACATGCTAAAGCAGGCAATCAGCCAGGGAGTTAATTTGGCAGAGAAAAACAGGAGAAGAAACACACACTCTGGCACCATTTGTCACCACAGTCCAACCTTGTTATTCAAACTAGTGAGCCTATTTGAAATTCCTCTCTGTGGTAAAACAGGGCCAAAATAATCAAGGGAGCATGATCACACTTAATTGATTCAGTGTACTTTTAAGATGCACTACAGGGTGCTGGGGTGACCTATTTCAGACTGCTCTTCAGAGGAACCAACCATCCCAGCAAGGGAGTAATGCACAACAAGGATTTTAATTATTGCGGGATCTGCGGCTACGACCGGAGGTGAAATGCTTCTGAACTAACTGTGGCACCACATTATAACACTGCCAGTGGTCTGTGGAGTTACTCTTTGGATTATTGTAGGACTTAAATATGACAATAAAGACCTATTCATTAGGTTAATCATGAAAAAAACTCAATTAAAAAAAACATAAATGCAGATTTTATACCAATACTATTTATGGCATCTTTTAATAGTCACTTAAAAACACACATTTAGGTAAATAGTAATAAAACTAAAGCAAATCACTAATAATAACAATATAATTAAATAATGCTGTTTTTCTTCTAATGCAGGACTTTTACATGGTGGTATGGACTTGAATGTCTTGTATTATTTCCTGGAGGTGTTTAACCACAGAGTCACTTCCTGTCTGTGTCACATGGGCTGTTTCTCTGTCCTTCCCCTTCAGCAGTGCAGGTCTATGCAGCTCAATGTAAGACTTTTTTTTTTCCAGTTACCACGCCTCTACTGATTACTCCACGTGGTGATGTTCCCACCCACTTACTTAGAAACCAGAACCATTTTGCATGTTTTTAGTGTTTCAGTATTTTTAGTGTAACGTTTTAATCTATCTATGAATTTCCTCTACAAGCGTTGTGGCTGTTCAAAACAACAAACAAGATAGTTATGGTTGGAAAATTACAGGGTTTAAACCACAGTGATGTCAAATAACTACACCATGACTTTTAACAACTTTAAACAAAGGACTGTAGACCTTATAGTTTCCCTGACATACAGTTGTTGATGAGTCAGTCCTCAGCGTCTCAGCCTGAGTTTGACCCTCACAGCACTGAGCAGCAGGACTCGATAACCTCTTTGGGCTTTTTCAGACCCAGTAGGATTCATGTGAATCTGAACATAAGTGAAGTCAGTCTCACTATCAAGGCAGAGCTCTAATGTTTTCCCCACTGAGTATAAGGAGGATGAGCTCCTCAGTCATACCACCCTACTCTTCCTATTAAGATCAAAATCTCCTCTCAGGCCCTCGGGTGTCAACAAAGGGAGATGCAGTAAATGATATGCAAATTGAAAAGAAGAAAAAAAAAAAGCTCTACAAATCAACTCGCCAGCCCTGCATTTCCGACACTTCACATCTTAAAAGAAAATTCCTGTATTTGGGGTGAAATTCAAAGTGAGGTCTGGCTCTGCTCTCTGTGAAGCTATGAGTGGTGATTCTAGCACTCAGACAGCACAAAGCCCCTCTAACTACAGGCAGCTCGCTGAGGGAGAACTCGTCGAAAGATTTCTGGGGGTTTCACAAGGATTTGTCTCTGGATCCCACTTAGACAATAGACATAATGCTTGAAAATAGGTAGATGTTTCCACGTCAGGTTAACACTGCAGGGTTCAGAGGCTTGCTGCCTGCACAATGAGGTGCTCCTTATTTTAAGAGTAGAGCAATGATGGGTCTATTAATCCACTATTAAAATGAAATATATCAAATCAGAACACAAACGTGCTGGCTAAAGCTTTAAAGCTTCAGTTCAGCTCATTATAAAGTGAATATTAAGGGTTTGTGACCTTTGATAAGCCAGTTGAAGACATAATGTTTGCCTCAGATATTTGGCTTTACTTTAAACATGAAAGAGAATCCATCAATAAAACAATTAAAAGATTAAAGGATAACAAACAGCTTAAATATAAGGCACAATAGGAGTGGGCGTTCTAGTTTTCTATCATGACTTTTTGCACAATGTTTTTATTAATGAGTCTGTCATTAATCTATTGATTGATGCAACATCTGTTCCATTTAACAGCCTCTTATAAACTCAGTGTTTTTTTGCTGTTTTTTTTTTTTTTTTGCTGCAGTACATTTCTTGAAAAATGACATAAATGTTGCACAACACGACAAAGTCAAGACCAGAAATATGTGTGTTGCATAAGGAAGAAAAATCAAGCATGTCGCCCTGTTATTAAGAACAATGCTGTAATAAGAAAGTGGCACAAAGCCTTCAATAAAATGTTCCTGCATGCTTCTTTGTGCACTGACAGTATGCACACCTCACTTTTTTCAGCACCGCTGCTACTCTCCACAGCACATCCAACACAGAGGATGCTCTTTGGAGTGTCTGTCTACGTGTCTAAGGCGTCTGTCTTACCGGCTGACATGGTTGTATGGCTCAGCTCTGACTGATGAGAGGCCCACTAGAAAGGGTGGGAGGGGGGAGCGGTCGCATACTCTTCCTCAGGGATTGACTCCACAGTTGACAGTAATTTGTAGTACTCATCTTCTCCATCCAGCACTTTGATTTGACTGTGATGTGAGAGCGAAAAGAAGAAGAAAGTGGAGAGAAGTTAGAGCAGTGATACAGTTTTCCTGACATTTAGAATAAAAACAATATTTGCAGATGCGGCGTTCTCTTACTGCTCTGAAGCACAATGTCATTTATAGTACAAATACAAGTCAGACCTTCAACAATTAAAATTAGCTTGCTGACAAAGGCCTAACATGTAAACCCCCCTCTCTAATGACGCAGAGCATCTCCTCATAAGAAGCCTGTTATTTTGGGCTCTCCATTTACATTATAAGAAAACAACTCCATTTCTGGATTCTCCTATTCCACAAAGGGCCTGCTCTGTTTAGAGCTGCTCTAAGTAGGAAGGCAGTTATTTACCCAAGTTTTCTCGGCTTCCTCTTGCTCCCCTGGTAATCCAGAGTTCTCTGAGGAAAGGGCCAAGAGCACACAGTCAAAAGATGAGCAGAGAGTCATTAATTTTTAATTCAAAGTGATTTTGTGTTGAATGCGAGCAGATGCTGATAATATCAGAAGTCACAGCATAATTTTTTTCTGATCAAAGGGCTCAAGTGAGTCTGATGAAGCATGCATCTTGCTCAGCTTTGATAAACCACATCAATTATTCACCGTGAAGGCAGACATCCTGACATGAAAGCAACAGATAAAGAGCATAAGCACATGTTCAAGACAAGAGGCAGAGAAGCGTGGGGGTGGGGCTCCAGGGTCTGGCACAGGTAGGTTTAATTGTATTATCATGTGGAACCAAAGTCAGACAAAGGCCTTTATCGGCACTTTGAACTCACATTTAGCTGGTTGTAGTACAGGCTGTCTTCAGGGCTGTTGAGCAGCTTGGGCTGCTGGCCCCGCCGGCGAGGAGTTCTCTGCTGCAGCTTCATCACTGGACCTGCAACAGAGGAAAAATGAGGGCAGTGATCCAACCAGGCACAACAACAACAGCAGCAGCACGATAGTGACGATGACGACAGCAGCAGTAAACAGATCCGGGCCCTGCACTTTTTAAATCTGCACCGCTGTGTGACAGAAACATTTTAAATTTACTTAACTCAGATTATGTAATTACATTGATGAGATGACTCAATAAGAGCTTAATATTACAAAAAATATCTCTGCTCACAGGTGCACAGCAGACTACTACTTACAATCAGTGATGTTGTACACCCACATAAAGATAGAGCAGTAATGCTTGAATGGGCCTGCTCACAGCAGAATAACTAATGTAGAACCAGTTAATGCACAGAATCACAGAGCAATGTCATTTAGAAACATCAACTCATAAGTTAACACCAGTCAAAAAGGGGTCAATAAAAACTGCAGATAATCTCACTTATAGTGTGTCAGTCAGGCATGTATGTAATGCATGTTAAAGATAGGAGAGTGTGATTTATAACTGTAGCACAGTCAGCAGAGGTTTGATTTAACAAACTGTCGAGAATTG
>JAVQJX010174796.1:0-13496 GCA_036025115.1 Ambassis agassizii
ATTAGTGAATGATGACATTTTGATTTTCCAAACAGGCAAAGGAGGAAAATAAATAGCACCAACAGAAAAAAACACGCATATAAAGCCCAATGAGCTTGAGGTGGCTTCACAATCAATACTTATTGATAGGTGATTCACAATCCAGTCCTTGAGCAACTCTGTCATGACTTCAGTAGAGAGTCTTGCATATCATGTTGTCTTTACGTCTGAGGGATTCACCATTACACCCAAACACAAGAAATAACCAACCTGTGTATGCATGTCTGCATTTATCATTTCAGTTACTGAACTTCCCTCAAGGTGTTCCTGAGATATTGATGAATGGTAACCATGTGTGGTCAGAGTGACCTGTGACCCCTAAAATTGAACCAGTTCTTCTTCGAGCATGTTTCTGGAGAGATCCTCCAAAGGTGTTCCTAAACAATAGAAAAATCCCAGATATTCCTAGAGCATTATTTTCCACCCATTCTGACCTATGAAAGCCTCACTTCTTCTTTGTGTTTTTTTGTTTCTTACCTGTATGAGCCGTCCCTGTTCTGTTTGCAGTGTGTTGAGGTCTTGCCCCAGGTTGCCCTGCCCCCTGCGAAGAGATTCAAAGTCCATTTTCAGTTGTCCCGCATGGGCTGACAGCTTGGCCACCTCCTCTGCCAGGCTGACAAGCAGAGCCCGATCCTGACCCTTGACTGATTTCAGGTCAGAGTCATGGTCGGTAAGCGAGTGGAGCAGTGAGGTCTGCACGCCCTCTAGGCGCAAAAAGTTACTGTTGTAGTCGGGACAGTTGGGGTCAATGAAGATGTTGATGCGAGAACCGTCGCCTCTCTCAACAGTGACCAGGGCATTGGATTCATCCTGATTGGTGGAAATGTGGGGTAGGCCATCGGACATGGGCGGGGCCTGGTAGTGATTCATAAAAAGGATGGTGCCTGTTACAGTGACAGCCAGCAATACAGCCACGAAAAGCAGGATAGTGCAGAGCAGGTAGCTGCAGCTCATCCTCTGTGAATAGAAAACAAGAAATAAGGGAAAGTGAGAAAAGTACATCTTAGAAATATGATTATTATAACACCAAAAATTACATCAAAACATCTGCTGTATTAAAAAAGAAATTACTTTCATCCATCACTGGCGGCATGCTAAGTAATCTACGCACATTCCCGTGTGTCAAAAGGTAGTTTTGAATGATTTATGTAGCATCAGAATGCAAATTCCTTCAACTGTCAGTCTTATTAAAAATCAAAATTCACTGAAAGTATAAGAAAGGAGGCTATTCCTGTTCACTCTGCATGTCTCTAGGCTGGCAGTGGTGTGGAGGTGGATGCTGCCATGAGGACTGTCAAATGGTCAAGGCCCTCATATTATGTCTTTCCATTTAAAACAAAAAAAAACAACAGGAAGTGAAACACTAAAAACAGCAACCAGAAAGAGAAAGCAAATGTAGCCAAAAGGAGGTAGACAAATGGAGTAGAATCCTGTGAGAGGAAAGATGCAGAAGTCTACAAGTATCACAGTCTCCATTAACCAGACGGTAAAAGGTTTGTGCGATGGCCCTTTAGTATCCAACTCAATTTTTCCACTCAGGTCAGGAAAACTATCATGAGAGCAATACGGCCCACCTATATATGATTAGCACTGCCAAGCTCCCCCATATCTTCCTCCAAACGAATCAGCAATTGATCTCTCACTGACTTTTTTTGGAGAATGTTCTCTTTATTAGAATATGTGGGCTGATGTATGCACTTGTTTATATGTGAAAGTGAGTGCAACACATTAATATGTAAATTAGCTGTACAAGCACAGTGAAGCACACTAATAGACAGGTAATGGTCTGCTTTACGAGAGAGGTTTATGGTCTCTTAAATGTGAAGAAAATCAATTTTGTTATGCAGGAAGTACTCCAATCCACATTGTTTTTAACAGTCTTTGGGTAGAGGACATAAAAAAAGTTGTAACTGCCCATATGGGGGTGTACATGAGATACATAATCCTCATTTTGGGAACTCATCAACACTCGTCTCATGATTTAGACAGGGATTACCCCCATTTGTGGATGTTGATACGATAGAGGTGCTGCATGCATGCACAGTTCTTATACAACCCTCACTTAGTCCATCTAACTTAGGCTGTGAAATGCCAAATGGTTACACTATACACCTCAGATTTAAGAAGACAAGAGCATTTAATGCATATTTTGCTGACTTGTTTTTAATCCTGAAATACATTTAAAGGCTTTTAGCAGAATATATTCTGTACATTCCTTAGATTCATACATTACTGTTTTTGCCTAGGTTCGTTAATGTTGCTTCCTGGACATGTTCGCATGTATACAACCAATGGCACTGTGAACTGCCCCTAGGCTCTATTTGTCCAAATGGGTTTATACATGAGCACAGTATAACACACACACACACACACACACACACACACACACACACACACACACACACACACACACACACACACACACACACACACACACACACTGGGCTTAATGAACAGACACACATAATTTGAATACAGTCCTTTTTGCCAAACATGTGCAACAGAAAGGCGGGCACATGCACATATTGCACATGAAAAAAACTGGAGCATTGCTTGTCAGAACCTTCCTACTTCTTCCTGTTTTTTCACTCAAATACATCATCAGAGAAAAGAGCTTCGGGGGAGTATTGCGCAGCTAACACTTCTTTGTCTCCTTGCTCTAACTCAACATGTAGACCCTGAAATCTGTGCTTGCATGTCAAACAGTATTTCTCTTTGTGTTCTCCCTCTGTGTGTATGGGTACAGGTGCAGCTCAGTGGTTTCGACTGTGTGACAGGGCTTGGCTTTGTGTGTGCGTGTGTAGAAGGATGTCTGTGCTGTACATAATGTGTGTAATGGCCTCATGCGGCAGAATGGCAGCAATGTAACATTAGAATTGTTTCCCTGAGCTTTATTGCCAGCGGGCTAAGACATCAGTGGAAGCCATCATTGGCAGTGCACTAAATATTCATTGCCAGCATACTGACTGTTAGCTTAACATGCGCAAGACACATGGCTCCAGATATGCTGACAGTGAAACACACACACACAGAACTGACGCCTTACTGCATACAGGACCAGAAGATTTTTGTAATATGAAAGGTGCCTCAACTGAAGGTACGAAACAAAACATTTTGTCTGCATAGAATGTCTTTATATATAAAAGACAGAATAGGAAACAGTAGTTTCTAGTTACACTACTTGTCTTGGTCATGTTTAGGCTTCACAGCCACTTGCAGTGAGCTTCTCAGTCATTAATGAACTACCACAGTGGGTGATAGTTTAAAATTTATATGCACCTGGGTTTATAGCACTATAGTACATGCAAAAAGTTGAGGCAACTGGACTAATTTTTTGAAAATGTTTCACTGCTCCACCAAGTAGCTTCATAAGTCCTTTAGAATACAAAAATGACCTGGATGACTAGAATCTAAGAAAGTTACTTTAGAACTGATGAAGCTGCTTGGATAAGCAGTGAAACGTCTTCAAGAAAACTCTACAAGTCCAGATGCCTTGTTTCAACTCCTTTGAATGAAAATGACCTGGATGACTGAGAACCTTCACAGATATATGAGGTTATCCTCCCACCCTGACTTCTTCAACAACATGATTTTCTTTCTTAGATCTGTTATTACAGAATTTCTAAAGCAGATCTGTTCTTATTCCTTCTCACTGCTTAGAGGTAGCACAACAATACCATGTAATTATGATAAAAATAAACTACTGTGAAAGATTATGCTGATTTCTTTAACAGGAGCAGACAAATTCATGTCCTTATTATTATTTTATCTGCTGGTTACTGGAAGATTTTGGTCTCTTAGTAACTAAAGTTATAAAATGGTTGGGTATGAAAGGGTACCATAATGTAACTGTGTGAAGCCACAGGTGTAGCAACAGGTTGGGTCCTTGCTCTGATGTCAGACCGACAAAAAGTCAGAGAATGAAATGAGAAAAAAGTAAACAGTGGAGGGTTTGCTGAAGGCTTGTTTGTCTGTTGATAAATAAAAATAAAATGAACACTTTTTTCCCATTTTATTTATTTATTTATTTATTTTTTTGTAAATGACTGGCAGGCTCAAAGCAGGAGCCTGCTCTGTAATTAGTGGCTGACTTTTGTATCCTCTCCTGCCTCTATTCATGTACACTTTGGGATTTGTGAAGACAACAAGGGAATTCTGATGGATAGAGTAAAAAAGAGAGGAAAAGCATCAGAGAGAATTCCTCTCTATGGAAATGGTGTTGTCCTCCCACGCAGAGGAGCTGGCAGACAGTGTTTGGATGAGAGGCTTTGTCTGCTCATTAGAAAAGCACGAAATCAGCAGAAGCCTTCTCTCACTCTGTTTTCCTCTCAAACACAAACACACATCCGCTGACACAAACTGACACAAACTGACACAGTAGACATTCAAGTTGAGGAAAAAAAGCATATAGCATGCACAAATCATTCCAAAAAGACTGATTTTCACCAATTCTGCTTTTGTTTTCTTCACTTGCAGCGTGAACACCACTTTCACATCATCAGCATTCAAACGCAGATTCCTCCCAAATTCTGCCATGTTCTCAAGCTCCTTTTCCTTGTGAAGCAACGCTCAGTTCAGAGATTCTGCAGGGTCTAATCCATCTAATACACATGCCTCAGAGTACTTGAGATGAGGTTGTGCCATCGTCGCTGTTCACTGACAAAATGTGAAGTGTAATATGCAATAATCCTTCACATTGCCATTACCATAGCAGTGAGGAAGCGGATTGTGATGAAAATCATTGTCAGTGATATCTAATCTTCTCTGCAGGTGAGCAAGTTTGTATTTATTGCGTGACCCTGTTTTTACTGAAAGGAAGACATTGGAATGTATACAACAGTATGTAGAGAAGAAAAGAATATGCTCAAGTTGAATATGTTCCATCCAGTCATCCATTTCTATCCTGTTCAGTATGTGCTGAAAACTAAATCGAGCCTCAACTTGTTCTAATCAATTAGTCAATTGAGCAACCATTTTTGTAATTAACCTTTTTATAGGCAACTGTAAATTGATCAAAACAATCAATGGCAAATTGAATATTTTGGAGTTTTGCACCATTGGACAGACTTAACAAGCTGATGTCTCCCTGGGCTCTGAGGCGATGAAATATTGACATTTTCCTCAATTTTCTATTATTTTGGAGATTACATTTTTAATTGAGGAATTAGTGAATAAATTAGGAATGGAAGTAGTAACTGTAAAACTGCCATGTTGGTATGCTTCCACCAACCAAAGCAAAGAGTTGGAGCAAATATACAGGATACGTCACTCCAGAATTATATGCATCTTCTAGGACACAGTAAAATGACCTTTCTCTGTTAAGATAGTAACATTTATAATTTTATCTATAAATATATAAAAAAGGCTTCAGTCCACAAAATGAAAATTCTCTAAAGGCTTTCCTGAGATATTTAATCTATCCTGCAAGGACAACCATTCACAACAAACTAGGAAACATTTGGCTGCCCGTGCATGTGTATTTTGCATTATTGTTTCTCACTATAAATGTATACATAGATTTACTATAAAGTGGATGAAATTAATAAAACAAAGGAGGCATATATGAGCATGCTCACAGGGGGCCTTACCTTGGCCGGGGTCTCCCTGGTAGTTTCTGAGTCTGACCAGCGATGTTTGAGTTGGGAGGAGCTGGGCACACATTCACAGAACGTCTGCATGGGACAAACAGATAGGGCCACCAGTGTTGGCGTTTGTTCAAGTCACATGTGCAATCAAGCATGCAAGCACATGCGCACAAACACACATGCATAAATGCACAAATACACACTAGGACAGACAGGGATTTGAATTTAAATAACTAAAGAACAAACATCAAAGGGAGACTGTGTGCATATTCTAAGGAAGCCCTCAAATCTGATATAAAATCACTGTTAAAGAGATAAATGCTGCTTGAGCTGATAACCACCTACTCACCGAAATTCACACTGACATTAAGGAACTTAAACAGGCATGTGTACATCTCAAAGGTATCTCTGGATTCAATAGTTTGTGACAGGCTCAATGCATTCTTACTGAGCTGGAAAGTAAATCCTGTGAACTAGTTTCCTCCTGTTTCAAATAAAAGAAAAAATTACTGAAAAAGAACATTTAATCGAGTGTGACTGTGTAAGCCATGTGTGTGCAAACATGCATTCTCTCATTCAGGTGAACGTGGGTGTTACAATATCTGAGCACTGTATGTTTCAGTATATGTGCCTGTTTGTGGTTATATTTGCATTTATCTGTGAGTATTTCTAATGCTGTGCAGATAAAAGCAGAGTAATTATGAAAGCTGGAGCTTTCAAACTGCTCCACGTCGTTCTGTGACCTTAAACACTGCTGCACCCACTGTGGAATTGCTCAATTAGCCTGGGACAATAACACCAACACAAAAGTGCATTTACACATGCACACAACAGCCTGCTTAAGAATGGGTGAAGGAAACATTAGCAATTAATGTATCCAAATGTGCCCTCCATCCAAGCGTGGTGTCATAAACAGGTTGTGAATGTGAGATTAATATGCTCTTTTCATTTGTTATATGACACTATGTGTTATAACAGCAGTGGCAATGTAACAGCATTACTTTAAAGATGTATTCAATATAATGGAGCTATGAAAAAAAATCCTAAAAATACACTTCGGCTGTGGCTGCTATTGGCTTGGTTGAGGTGTTGACAACCAGTTTGTGCAAACCAGTTTCATAGAAAAAAAATCAACTGCCAAATGCAACACAATACAGCCTCAGAAAACCTAAGTCGCTATTACTGGGCAGCACATGAGGCCCTGGGAAAAAACAAAAAACTTTTCAGCAGTTAACGTGTTGAAAGGGGGTGTTTTAATCTAAACCACAACTTTATCCTAAACATAGCCAAGTATTTCTGTTGCTGAAATTATTTGTCCTTGTTGACACAAACAGCTGCAGCCACAACTGGGGCGTAGTTGTGGTTATTGTAACACTTCCAAGTCCACACAGAGATGTGCCATACTTTCACAGAGGCACACTCTTTCCCCTGCACGAAAAATTGCACAGATACATGCAGTCTTCACAAACACTCTCTTCAAAGTGAGCTGCTGTTTTGTTGCTGAATTTTAAAAAGCGTAATTGGCCTGTTCTTTTCTTCCAGTTTTTCATCTGACTTTTGAGGCACTAACAGATAGTATACGAGTGTTTTAGCAGAACTTTTTCTTAATCTGGAGAAGGCTGCTTGCAGGAGGCTAATGAGAGCAGCTTACACACAGGCATGCAGTAACTGTGGGAGCCTTAACAAAAACTAAGACTTTAAAGAGACTTCAAATTTCTGTGCTGCTGTTGAGTCCATTCTCACAGACTTCAGTCCTCCTTTTTCACGAGTCATTTCACTCAGTGTAATGTGAAAAATTATAGCAATGTTAACTACTAAGGAGTGTGTGTACCTGAACTTTGTGTACCTGCACTTGTCTTTCTGTGTTTGTTTTGTCAGTTGTCAGAGAGTGTGAGTTGCTACGTATGCAGCTCACACAGTTGTTATGATGGCTGACCAATAGTTCACCCCTTCACTCTAAGCATTCTCTTCTAACGTGTAAGATAGAAAGGAGTGAATAAAAGAAGGCAGCAAGAGAGAGAGAAAAAAAATTAACGTTGCCGGGTAGGAGGGGAGGTAGAGGGAGGTGTGTTGAATTCTAATGAGCAGCCTTGGGGTCAGCGATAGAAATCTATGTCTGTTCTGTCTAAAACATTGCAGCTGTCTGTGCTGCAAGTACACAGAGGAGCCACAGAGCTATACTAAATGAACAAAGGCTCCATAGTGATGAGGCTCATAAAGTAACAAGTCAACTACAAAACAGTAATAAACATAGGTGAATGCAAATGGGCACAGATACAAAAGCCTGTTTTGCCGCAAAATAGTAAAAAATATATATATATATATATATATATATATGCACACGTGAACACAGAACAAAGGTTGTGTGTTGCAGCTGCAACCCACTCGGATTCCAGACCCTCTGCTTTCCCATTACACAGAGCAGCGTGTATCAGGGCTTTAGTTTGTTCATCCCTCTGCCTGCTAATGCTCACATTGGGGTTCTGTGCTGCCTGCGCACACAAACATACACACATGCAACACAGTGACACACCAATATCTGTGGGGCTTCTTGTTGGCAGTGGTCCCGGTGTGGGCATGACTGCTTGGCAGTGTTTGTCTACTCCTAATCTGACTCCACAAGCTCCACCAGCGGAGAGGATTTACACTTAATAGAATATTTGGGCTTTTTATTGGTTGGACCTTACACGCAGAATCCTATCTGATGAGGCACGTCTGAGGAGACAGGAAGGGCTCAGACTTATCCTGGGTGTGACTGAAGGCATACGTGCGTGCTTTATGAATGAGCAGAGCTACGTGTTTGCATGAGTGCGGATGTTTAGTCTTTTAAGCAAGAATCCCTGGGCTATCTAAGAATATTTGAATTGTTGGAATGTGTTGTTCTTGGCATATATTAACTCACTTTGCAGAATACCTTTGCGAGAGTGTGTGTGACAGGGAGTTTAGCAAGGTGTGTTTAAGCCTGCTGCTCACTAAGCTGATGGAGTGGAAGAGGCTTTGCATATATTCACTTGTGGGCTTACTAATCATTTAACAGGGCTTGCAGACTGCTAAATGAGGAAGCAGAGACTGACAGAATGGTGAAAAAAGGAGGGGAAAAGGGGCCTGCACTAGGATACCATGTCACAGGTGGGAAGACTCTGACACAGCTTATCTGTGTTTTATATAGGAGATTATCCCATTGAATGTTCACATTGCTGTGCCTTGTAAAACCACAATGAAACAGGAGTAAAAACTTGTACATACTCAAAGTTTAACCTGGAAAAATCATAATACCCCACCCAGACACAAGCTATTTTAAGAGTCCACACAGTACATATGCCTACAGACAATAATTAGGCGATTGTTTGCCATCTGTTGTAAAGCAGAAAAAGGGAAACAGGTGGAATAACGTCACTGTAAGCTTTGAAACGTACAAAGGAGCAACTGCATCACATGGTTCATGACACTAGAACACTATTTTGTTTTAGTTTACTACATACACAGTCGAGCCATGCTGGACCGCACACATAATATTCACCATCACCACATCCTTTAGTACCACAGTCTGTTGTATGGACTGTTAAATATGATAAAAGGGTTGTTTATTTGCTTTGCCAGTGTCTGTATTCTAACCATAGAGGTTTGTATATTTTAGAGGACACTGTCATTGCTGAGGTGATGGCCATCATGGCAGCTTTTGCAGACTTCAAAGAGACTGTTTTTTATATAGCTGATGGCTGATGACAGTGATGGACAGTTTTAAAAAAAAAAAATATTTGGCCACTGGCAGAAAAACAATGCTTGCTCAGCTCACCAGGAGGGACGTAGAGATTTGGTAACAAGTCCATGATGTAAGATGGAACACACAGTAGCAGATCCACACTGCTTGGTTTCTTAAAGAGAAGTTCACAACATTTTTTTTTTACTGTTTGGTTGATTGGTTGCATCTGCTTAGAGGCTATTTTCAGGGAGAACAAAATATTCTTTCAGCACACCTTATCACGCCTGGCCTCTGGCCAAAAGAAAACAAGCTAACACATCAAAGAAAGCACAGTTACAGCAGCCGTTGGTGCTGTGTTTGAATATAGGATTCTGTGTTTAGATTTAATCGTAATAAAAATAGAACTTCATGTAACCCCATTGGGTGAACAGGCCAAAGGACAGTGCAATATTGCATTATTGAAAGTGTGTGAATGTCCTCTCAGTGGAGGTATGTCCTTGTGTTGATATACAACACAAACTCTGTAAATTCCAAAAAACACAATCAGCTGCATCAGCTAAAATGGATGCATGCAAACACTGAGAGAAATGCTCTTCACCTTCAAAATAAGACAGCATGCAGAGACAGAAGAGGGAGGAGAGGCCTGCAGGAGACCAGGGGGATGAATTCAATCCTAAGAGACAAATCACCCGCTCTACCCTCCACTGCTTGTCCTTGGAGCTCACACTGCAATAGGCCACACACAGAGAGGAAGTCTGTCACCCACTGTCCCTGAGATGCACGCACACACTAGAATGCAAAAACATATCACCAGCAGCCACTATTATAAAGCACACAAACTGTGAGGTCAGAACAGCTTCTTTCTAAGCATTAAGTGAAACAGGAAGATTGAATGAGGCCTTTCAGTTTTATGTGGCTTAAAGTGATTGAGGACAACATGAACTGAGGAAACTCTGTAAATTGTGATGTCTTAACAAAACTTCCAGAAGCTCAACTTAGTGGCACCAATGTGACATAATTGAGACTCTGAATGGGATATTTGCTATACAAAAGGAGGATCTTGACGGTGTAAAATGTCAGCAACACAAAATGCATCAGTGCTCACATCCAGCAGAGGTGTATATACGTACATAACAAATGCAACAACAGCACTTCTGCGACAATAAAAACATCACTACTGCACTTTGGGTGTCTTTAAGGACAGGATGGCCACCTTGCTAATTCTGGATTAGCACGTGCAAATAACTGGGGGTTTCTCCTACAAAACACTGAGCAGGTAATTATGATGCTATTTGCTTTACGTTTGTCAGGAATTATCAAAATGAATCTCATAAAGGACTCCTCACATCTTATCTTCGCAGGCTCACACATTTTTCTGCACCCATCCCAGCCCCACTTCAATTTCTCTTTTTGAAATTGTGGCCCACTTAGAGTCGTGATTGCAGTTGCAAGCACAGTTAAGTGCACCAGAAC
The DNA here is from genome assembly GCA_036025115.1 of Ambassis agassizii. NCBI lineage: Eukaryota > Metazoa > Chordata > Actinopteri > Ambassidae > Ambassis > Ambassis agassizii. The sequence continues at coordinate 10,801 of JAVQJX010174796.1, forward strand.
AATCACACAAGCACAGCATTCACACATACCAAGACACACACCTTTATCCACAGCACACACAGACACACCATTAAAAGGCAAGATGGATCTCCGCCCCACAGCCTTGCTCCTGTAATAGCAGTATGATAAGAAGGCAGACACTTCTTTTAACAGGCAGAAATGATGAGCTGCCTCTCCTTAATGTATACATTTGCATACATCCCAATGTGCGAACCATACATTGGCTCATAAATAATACATGTATGTTATGGATACTGGTGTCTACATTGCAGAATGACTTATGGTTGTAGCTAAAGTAGCACTTCATAGCTTGCTCTAACAGAATATGTGCGTGTGCGTGCATCTCTATCTGTCTGTCTTCATCTGTGTCTTTGTGTATGTCTATGATCTGTCTCTGCCTTTGGACGTGAAGAAAACCGTGCATCTTGACAATTTGACCTTGACGAAAAAAATCAAATGTTGATGCTGATGGTACGAGACAAATGTGGCGTTTGCTCCTTTCCTGGCACAATTCATGGATATTTGTGTGTGTTTATGTGAAAACCTGCACGTACTGTGTTTGTGCAATGTTTGTGTGCACGTGCATGTGTGTAGCCGTAACACGTGTGGCACTGTGTGAGTAAAGGATGTGTTGGCTGAGTGCTATCGGGTGGCAAGTGCTGTGTGTTCACTTTTTCCCTGAGGGGACGTTGTTGTGCAGTGGATATGGGTCTTTTAAGGTTAAAGGGTCTTGCTATGAACTCAACTTTTCTATCATAAAGGCAAGTTGTACAAGCACAAATACAAAATGTTCATTTAACCTATGAGCAATACCTCTCCTCTCTGTGTTGAGAAAGGCTAAGCATTACATGGAAGGTAAATCACTCACTACACAGAGAATAATACTATATTACAAGGCTCTATTCATTATGGTCAATGCAAAACTTTTTAACAAAAAATAATGTGAAAAATATTTCTTTTGACAATACAGATAGCAGTTTGAGTATACCAGGCGTAGTGTAGTTGGCACCACTGGCACTACTCATACATACACAAGCGATTTCCTTGATAAGGCTTTCACGAAAATGGAAGCATTCTGAATTTCTGTGCATAAAAACCCCTCAAGCCACGAATTATGAGTGCACTACATGTTGTAGAATGGGGTTATGTATGCGTCATGGAGGGTCCTCTCAAAGTAGAGTGTGGGGAGAGGGAATTGCAGCCTTTTTAAGGAGTAGTATCATTCACAGGAAACAGCTTATGTAACTGAAAATGGCACAGTTACAATGAGTGTAGATGTTTGGAAATCATGAAAAATAAAAGATAACAAAAAAGCAGTCAAGAGTGGAACAAGTACCAGGTGATAGTTTGTTGTGATAAAATCTGCCCTAGCAATTAGTAAACAAAAGTACAGAGAGAAGGCACTGTGCAGAAAAAAACAGTCCACCATTCAGCTACCACCACTACAACAACTAAATAAATAAACAGCAAGCACCTCTGAGCTAATTTTCAGTTTGTGAGAAAAGCAGCAAAATCCACCTTAGTGGAAATTATTGTCAAAAAGAGTGTGAAATTAAGTACCCAGCAGATACACTCGCTTGACTCACGTTTGATGTATTTTGCTTTTTTTTCTTTTCCTTTTGGTCTGCATAAACTGTTAATAAAACTCTGGCACCCACATCTGAATAAAAAGTCAACAAGGCAACTTGAAAAGTAAGAAAATATCTCATTAATGTACTGTCAATGTGACCCTAGGACAAAATAATATGGTCATTTGGTTGTCAAAGAGAAGAGACGGGGTGGATTACATGTTCCACATCAAAGATCACATTATTTGATATCTAACACAAGACGAACTACTCCAATCAACAAGCCTGTGTGAATTTTCTTAGATGATTTGCTACACAGAACAGGCACTTTCTAAAGAATGTCAAGCAGGTGATTGAATGAACTTTCTGTCAGTCAGTGTCTATCAATAACTTAATTAAGAGAACAACAAATCATTAACCGTAGTAGAGTTCCCTGAAGAGGAAATGCAGGAAGGCAGCAAGCACTTAAATGGATTTATGTGAATTGTACTTTCAAAAATCTTGCCTCACAGTAACACACATCATTTTTTATCATCTTTGAATTTCACTATTACTGTTGTTTTATTTAATGAAGGTGGATTGTCAGACATGTAACTTCACACCACATGGGTTGAAATAACATTGCCATCCCATTGCATTTCAGATTTCCCTTACATCTGAGGGTGAGAAATACATGTGGAAAAGATGCTACATTATTATCGGCTATAGGGAGAGTTACAGTAATACAATCTAAATGTACTTGCAGTGCACTACTATTGTTCATACAGTACAAATGAAGAGCAGGAGACGGAAGTGAAATGGAAGGGCCACTTTATTGTGAAAGATAGTGACACCACTCTGAGCTGGCAAATATGAGAGCAGAAGCAGTGGCTTGTCTGTTAAAGAAACTGCCACCGTGGTCATTTATTTCTGTGAATGAAATAAGACTGTGTCAAAAAAAGGTAATCCAAATGAACTCTCAGAAAAGGCAAGGACTAAATCAAAGTATACTGGCTGCATAAATACACCAATTGAATGCAGTTAGCTTGTGCTAAACATCAGTCATGCTCTGGAAGTAACAGACAAGCTATCCACTACATGTACTGAAGCAGAACTATGTGGTTTAATAACTCAAACCACCTCCTGTCT
>JAVQJX010174799.1:0-10233 GCA_036025115.1 Ambassis agassizii
TACTCACTTATCAGCCTCACCAGTAAAAAGATTATTACACTCAACCTCATAGAGTACTGCATTTTAAAACAGGAGCAGGCCTTAAGATTCTTTGGCTTTATCATTTGCTTCCCACCTCAATGTAAACTATATTAACTTTACATTGAGGTGGGTGTGCGTGCATTTGTGATAGAGAGCCCTCCCACTGGTGGAGTGGGGGCCCAAATTTGGTCTAGAGTGGTGCTCTGTTCCCCTGTCAGACAGCAGCCACTGACACCTCTGTATCACCTAACTGGGCACTGCAGACCACATACCAACTCTCTCTCACACACACACACACAAAGTACAGAGGGAGTCTCCGTTATCAAAATGTTCTCCAGCCATCTGTGAATCTGGTGTGTGGTTGTTCTAACACCACAAGGGGAAAAAAAATGAATCAGATCAGGTCACACAAATTTTTTTTACATCACTTAAGTATTAACTAGTGTTGAATGGGCCTTAACACATGATAACAATGCTATTATGCAATAATAGCAGTCCACTATCACACGTATCTGTCGAGCATTAAAAGTCAGCGAGCCAGGCGAGACCGTCGTAAGTCATTACGCAGCACTCGTGCTTGACGAGTCAAATGTCTTACTTGGCACAGGGTGATGGCAACTCAATGCTGCTACTGCTGTTGTCACCATTCCTCAGATGGGTCACTAGCCTTCTCAGCTGTTTAGCTCCCTGCTGTGTGAGTGTAACCTGTAGCTGGGTTACACAAACTGAAGACGTTCACACCTCAGCACTATGCAATGTATAAACTATCCTCTGCCAATCATCCACCAAGCTTAATAATAATCCCATCAGCAGCTACGACTTGATGTAAATAATCTCTCAACAAGTAAGAGGTGAGAAGATTTGGAGGATGTAATGCGAAACTATTCAGACCATACATTACTGAGAGGAAATTTAATCATCAGGATAGAAGCTGATGTAAATATAGCATAGAAGACTCTCAATCATTTTTAAAGGCATGGGTTTGAGATGAGCATTGTGCAAAGAACACTGTCACATACTTACAAATGATATACATGCAGCAAGCAGAAGAATTCGAACAAGTAAATCTTCAAACTGTTCAAGGACCAGTTCCCATAAGGATTTCCCTGCAGACAGAGGAGTCGATGAGCAATCACAGAAAAAAAAACATCAGTAACGTAATATCAGTAACGGCAGTGATTACCTTCCTCTGCTGGTAGCTCTGTGCATGTAGAGATGTGGGAGTTGATCCAAGGACCACACAGGAAACAAAAGAAAAAAGGAAGATGAGTGGTAGAGTATAGATACTGCTATAAAATGTCTCTCACCAGAAACTGAGGAGCATAATGGAACTCAAGGAAACAGGTGTCAAAAACCTCTAGCATGCTTCCACTTTTACACAGTGATGGTTTGTATGGTTTGTAGAGTGTAACTAATATTTCATGAAAATCAATCATAATACTAAAGAAGAAAGAATTTCAGGGGAAGGGGAGAGCACACCGCCCCACCATGACCTCCCAGGTTATATTAATATAAAACAGCTGTTAAAGCCTGGAACAACAGAGCTTAACTCAGACAGATAATGTTACTCTGTTGATCCTGTGGCCACTGTTCAGTGTCAGATACCTGTCAGATCCCCGAGCACATGGGCTGATGATGTGTTACAGGAACAACGTGCTCAACACTGTCTCCATATTTTACAACCTCTTTTAACAATCTCACATTCGTTTAACAATTAGCACACCATATGTTACCAAACATTAAAAATGATGTAAGATATGGGGAACCCTCGAGGTCACTGCTGATGACGTCAGCCAATTCACTTCTTCATTGGAGCGGGTAACACCGGGCAGACCGGGGACGACTTTTACCCCATATACTGAATACTATGCTCACACTGACCACGTTTTCAGTGACATTTTTTTGTAGCAGCGCTTGTAGTGTGTGTGTGTATGCGTGTGCTTCACTGTGTCGTACCGTTTAGGCCCCATTTCTCCTTCTGTCTCTTCACCTCGTCCAGAGAAAGTCCTGTGCTCTCATTGACGCAGAAAAAACTGTAAACTTCTTCCACACTCTTCGTGTGAGCGTTCTCCATGGCGGACACACACGGCTCCTTCCCACACAGCTTCACCCAAAATACAAACGTACAAACACCTCCCGCTTCTTCTTCTTCCTCTTTTTTTTTTTTTTTAATAAAACTGTCCACACTTTGAAAGGAACGAGGACTTTACCCAGTGTGCAGTCTCACTCGGATAGCTAACGTGTCCTCCTGAGCCCCGGTACGCTTTTCTTCTTCGGGAGAAACAGCGTTGTCGTGGTGAGACAATTTCCTCTTCCACGCGTGAGGACGAAGATTTCTATCAGCGTCCTGTTATCTCCGAAAATGGTGGAGCGCAGTCTGCAGCAGTGTCCTGTGTTGAGGACCGCATTCACCCGGTCCCGGTCCTCCTGTGTGTGTGTGTTACCGTGGTGCAGCTCTCTGTGGCTCCACACGGTGCTGACAGTCAGGTTTTATCAAAGAGCCTCACTGCTGCCCCTCTTCCTGCGCTGCATGTGGACTCACACCATTGGACGAGCTCTGTCAGCTACGCTCGAGCCAGGGAGACACGAAAAAAAAACACAGGAAGTAACCAGGATATGAGAGGCTGCCATTCAAACCTTGCGGTTTTTGTTGTTAAACCGAAGACCACTTTGCATAACATTTATTGTTTCCTATTGCTCACTGTATTCTTCTTAGTGTGAGCAGCTGCTGAAGCTGCTATGATGTCACCACAGCTTCAAATAGGAATTTATTATTTGGATGGGTTTTATTTAAAAGTCAGCTTTGTGTATCCCCTCTCGGCTTCCTTACTTTGAAAGACGTCCTATCCAAGAGGCAGGAAAGTAAATGTCACTTTTGCTTGTGACGCAAATTTAAACTTTTATATTAATGCATTATAATTAGTTTTAAATTAGCCTGTCTTATAGATAGATTCTACTTTGTCTTCTTTACAACCAATATATTTACAAACTGCACATGTGGTTAATATTTACAAATAAAAGCCGGATTTGTTGGTGTGGAGGAGGGGGGGTGAAATGAAAAAAAAAGTGTTAAAAAAAAGTCCACTGCTCACATATAGATTCAGAGACAGTCTACAGGCATCACCATTACCCAAAGCCCCATTATGTTACACTGTATCGCTGCCTCATTTACACTTGACTAGGGGCCCCTGTTTTTCTTTGACAAGAATGAGCTCATGCTCAGTTTAGAGAACAAAAAGATGACCCCCACATTAATGTCTCCACAACAGATTTACACCAGCTAAGAGCAAACACATACCAGTACTAGAAAATGGAATAACCCCTAAAGGGAGCCAATTTGCTGTAGAAGTGTGAGGGCATGAGGTTAACTCCTTGGCCTCCATTGTGTTCTTTAGCAAGTGTCCCTGTCAGATGTTTTGCAGGAGTGGCGTGCATCATCTGTTAACATATCTTAATAAAGACCCAAGAAGCACAAGGTGGCGTAACAATAATAACACTGCAGTGCACAGTTGGACATCAAGCTGCCTTTTACAATGCACACTTGATCCGTTTGGCACAAGAGCCTCTAACATTGGCTGTCAGCAGCAGATTAAGTTTCCGTAGGAGGGCGGCTGGGATCCTGAAACATCCATAAAGACATTTGTTGGGAACATGAGGCACTCAGAACAAAGTCTATGTGGGAAGAAGTGTGTGACATATTATTGGCGAGAATGATCATAATTTCTCGGGTCGAAAATATAGGTTGCCACTCATTTGTGGGTAAAAAACAGAAAATGATAGACATAATACCTAATCCTATATCACTCAATCAAATTATATAAGCTTTCTAGCAAGTATATGGGCAATGATACACAAATCAAAATAGTTTTTAGAGTACATTTAATGAAAATATATAAACAATCAAAAATATCTAACCATGTCTCTGATATCAAAGGTTGTTTTGATATAAGGATCAACTATAGTTGATAGTCTCAGTAGAATAATATTTCATATGCTCTATCCAAAGCGGTGGATGTCCCGCTGAATTCCAAAATTGGAATCCCAATCCCTGTTCAAGGTCATGGCTGGAGTTGCCAGAAATAGTTGACCGTGGCCACATCCCAAGTGCACCACTTTGTACGCTGTTATCTTTGGACACTTTGGCTCAAAGTGTATTCTTAAAGATGTGTTGGAAAGGGTCCTCCCATGGGCCAGAGAAGTGAAAAACCCTTGTCGCACAACAAGTCCTGATGTGTTCTTTAAGATGTGGTTTCGCGAAGTATCTTAAACCGTGTCATCACCAGCGGTTAGTGGTCTGGTTCTCACACAAGATAAGACTGTTAAGTGAAACTCAACACTGCCAGTAACCAGTGAACTACAACTGAACCAGTAACAGTTTACATGTAAAAACTACATCGTAAAGTTGTGTGACAGAAGTATACATATTAAGTTGAACTTGCTGTGGGCGGCCTGTGCAGCACCAGCCTATCATTGCCTTCTTCCTGGATGACCTGACCGACTGACACCTGGCTCTGTGCCTTTATGAAGCACTGCTTCTTGCACTCCATCAGCTGCTCCAGGTCACGCCACAGCTTCACTTGCTCCATGTTGGCACTGTGGCTCTCCCTCACCATCTTCTGTTCCTCACGTAACTTCTGGACTCCAGAAAGACAAGTGAGAGTGAGGGAGCAATGAGAAAATATAGTTGGAACATAATTTTTTTTAGTTGTCATTTTACCATATCAATTCTTAAGACAAAGCAGAATTTAGTCCCTTCATTTGTTTATTGCTGAATGTTACTGCTGTTGCTGTACTATAGGAATCTGGTCAATGTTGAGAGTGATGTAATAAATATGGAATCAGTATCAGACATATAGTACAATTCTATCTCACTGTGTCTTGCTCTGCAAGATTCCAGTAAATCCCCCTGTCTGTCTTCACACTGTGTTCTTGACAGAATTAAGAAATATTTCCAAATATTGACCCGCTGCATCTGCAAGGTCAGCACTTGCACATTTTTCTCACCTTTCCGAGCAACTCCTGCTCTGAAATGTTCTTCAACAACACTTCTCTACAAAAAAGAACCAGAAAAACACACGTTAGAGCGAACACACCTTTTTAAATAAAGGTGTGGCAGTGTACCTCACAGGGTGTGGTTTCTAACAGCCGTTGCTGTGCTGTGTGAATTATTTAAGTGGCAGCAGATAAACCGTGTTGTATGTAATAAGAGCATCCTGAGGTTAAAAAAGGGGGGTGGGTGAGTTGGGGAGGGGGGTTCATGTTGCGAGCAGCTGGCTGGCCAGGCTCAGCAGGCTCACCTGATGGCCTTCTTCCTCTCTTGCGGATCAGAGGACACGTAGGCCTTCATCTCTTCAGCCGCCCGCCGCATTTGCATCTCAATGATCTGGAGAAGACAGAGATGTAGAGTTTATTGTCACAGCGGGTGTCTGCGGGGGCAGGTCATTTGCAAAATGATGCAACATTTTATCCACCCCTTTGGGTAGCAACTAACTGCTCTGGGTATAAATTCCAATTTGACCACATTTGGCTAAATAAACATGGATAAACTCACTGACCATAGCTAAGAGGCGGTTTCTACTTTTACGTATAGCTACTTGCCTCAGACATGGAGTTGATATAATGATAACGGTTTTCCTTCTGTGCCATCTCTTCTCTCAAAGCTCTCACCTCCTGTGAATCAAAAACAAGAATGTAAGTCACATGAATGTACTGCACAAACATAGAAATATGTTCTTTAATGCAGAGTAAGAACTATACCTGCTCCAGTTTGGATCTATTGCTCTCCAAACCCGCCGCACAGCTTTCATACTGTGCCTTCTTTTCCTCATACTCTTGGCTGATCTCCTGTTGTGAAAGAAAAAGCAGGGACAAACAAATTACTATAGAGTACGAGACATAGAATATACCATTTGCAACACCCTCTGCACCTTTTTATGTCAACACAAAACCACAGCTGGCAGTTCAGCAGTTTAACTTACAACACACTCTATTTATGTCTTCCTCTTGCAGCTCTTCATTAGCAGAAATTACCCAGGAAGATGGAAGAGTGATTCTCGGAACACGTGTAGGAAAATTTAATCCTCCAGCTCCACCTCTGCGATGTGTGGGGCTTTCCCATAGCCCATTTTTATTTATGGACTATGTAAATGACTCTTAATGGACCTTGTCCGTGAAGGATCCTGCCATTTGTTTTTTTTGTTTTTTTTCTTTTTTTAAACAGATACTGACACTTCAGATAAATAAAACTAATCACATCTTTCCCACATCATTACTTACCAATGGTTTGTGTGATTAACTTTGTGGGTTGATAAAAACAAAATCTACAATAGCTTCTTGATTAGTTGTGTGTGAATAGAGGACAATTGTGTTTTGTCTGTATTTAAATGTGGTCAGGTGATTGGTGTGAGGTTTTCTAATGTGTATGATTCTCACCTGACAGCGCTGTCTCAGGGACTTCAGCTCTTTTATAATCGGTGCAAGGGCTGACTTCTTCTCCACTATCATCGAGTTTAACCTCTTCACCTGTAAAACAAGCCGTCAGCATGGACACTAGATTAAAACTAAAGAAGAATAAATCTTACAGTAATCATAGTGTAACAGCATTTTCATTAACAGACAGGTGTATGCAGAGTGCCTATAGCCAGGATGGAGTTGTATGCCAAATGTACCAGCTGCCAAACCTGATCAACAAACTCACTACAGTTTGGAGCAGGGCCTAATCAGCTGGAACTGCTGTACTCTGGGCCTTGATACAAAAGGATGACAGGGTAATAAATAAGGTGTGAGCTGTGAGCCATCCTGGAATAATAGTGTTCATGTCGTATTTGTTCATTACTGATAAGAAGAGAGAATAATGGTAACAAGCAGAACGCTACAAACCAAATGTGTAGGTGTAATTAAATGTCCCATACATCCACACAGGTAGAATTATGTGGGAGAGCTCTCAGGCCAAATAGGGACGCTACCACAGAACAGCAACCATACAGCATGTTCAAGCAACAAAAAGGACTCCCTGTTGTAACGAAATATCTTCTGTGAGCCGTTTATGAATGACATTACTGTACATTCCTAAATTAACACTCTGTCTAGGGCCTCACAATTCAGCTCAGTGTGGATTTTACACCAGGCCTCTTTGCATTCCCACCATTTCTGACATGTCATCCAGAGTGCGGCCCTTTTTCTCGTCTAGCTCGCTCTTGATGGCAGACACCCTCTCCAGTTCCTCTTGAGTGTTGCTGTAGCCAGAAATGCCTTTTGCTGCCTCTACGGTTTGCTATAAAAAACATCAGAAACAGTCATATTATCACATCCAAAATCCAAAATATACACCACCATGAACAACCAATCTGCTCTGTGCACTGTTGAGCATCAAGAAAGCATCCTGTTGTTAGCTGTGTGGAAGTAAAAATCATCTACATCTACAGTATCTAAGCAGGAGGACACCATGTCAGTTCAGCATGTGATCGCAAGGAAAAGTTTCATTGCTTTGACAAATCTTTGTGTGGGATGCAGACAGCAGAGGAGCAGCAGATGCAGCCTCAGAAATAGCAGCTCAGCCTGCGTCAGGCAGCCTATCAAAAAGTCAGGTGCCTGGACCGCACAGGGGTGTGAAGCCATTTCCAGGAAGCTTCAATGTTAACAGAGACTGTGTGAATGGGGGGATCAGGTGAAAACAGCACATTTGGAATGGCAGGATAAGTTCAGGGAAGGGGTGGGAGTGGAGATACACCATAGGGCACAGAGGGCAGTAAAAACAGTGACTTCAAGATGAACGCTAGGTGACGTGGACATTTCCGTCATTAGTCTGTTTAAAAACAAAAAAAGGACTTACCAGCTTCTGTTGGACGGTCTCATGTCTCTCTTTGAGAATCTCCTCTGTCCTCTGTAGCACTCCATATTCTGCTTTCAGTTCAGCAAGTTCCTGACGTTTCTTCTTATATACAGTTCCCTTGCTGCGCAATTTCACCACCAAACGCTTCAGCTTTAAAGAGCAAAGAAACAATTCAACACACAATCAGTTGATTACTCACATATTTAGCTGGTTTTCATATACTTTTAAAAAGTAGTATATATAGTATTTACATTCTACCAACCCCTAAGAGGGATTTTTTTTAACTTCAGCAGCTTGGTTGCTCAATTATATTACATTGGCTTGGTATATGCAGTTATCTGATGAGTTTTAATTCTAAAACTATTGATCACAGCAGCTGTAAATGTAATCAAAGAGGTATGAATGCAGTTTATCTCTGACGACATGGTGTCCGGCACAGCTGAGATACTATGAAAGGCCATGGGAGAAGACAATGAGTTGAGCCAGGGGAGGAAAGGGATTAGAACAGCAGTGACTGCAGCACAGCTTGGAGAGGGCATACCACGGTCTGAAATGGTCACTCAGTCCTTTCAGATTCACAGCCAGCAATGTGCATCAACACACAACAGCTTCATCCGACAGAATAACTGTTTTAAGTGGATGTTCAGTCACCCCCCATCCCACCTAAAGTGTCTACCGGGACACATTGAAACTCCTCCACAATGAAGAGCAGCTATAAATGAACATGGACACGAGAGAACAGCCCCAGAAATCACTGAATGTGCTTCACGTCCATTGGGAATCCAAGAAGCCTGATGTGTGTATGTGTGTGTGTGTGTGTGGGCGGGTATGTGTGTGTGCGTGTACATTTATTCTTTGTGTATTTTAAGACATCAAGGGCAGACATGACAGAGAGAGGAATTAGCACAGCAGAATAATGCTGCATAGTGTTCCTAACACTGTGTCCTCAAAACAACTGCTGTTCAACTGGACAGTAGCTCTCACACTGGACAGCACATCCACATCACAGCCGGAAATTGTTCAACAGACACTCTACAGTATGAAAGCCAACCTATTACAAGAAAAAAAAAGTGTGTTTGTCAGATTTGTGATGGTCTCTCTTGGCTGAAGTATGACTAAATTTAACCCATGTGATGAAGCCGGTTGATAAAACAGTTTCATGTTACCGGCCAACCAATGACAAGTAGATGCAGTCATCCCTCTCAGAGAGTCCATGCAGTTGGTGGGTGGCATGTGATGACACATAATGGTCAGAATGGAAAATACCTCTGATAAAGTGATCATCTCCACCGTGGCTGATAGCCCAAAACCTACGGAGGAGTCCGATAAGCTGTGTTTGACAAAACATTTTCCATGAACTTCATTCATCTATAGTCTCAAGGGCCTCTTTGTCTCTACAAACAGCACCCTCTCATCATTTCTGTCAGACTTAAATAGTCTTAAATTAATTGAAACATACAGGCTTAGCTGATGTAAGACAAAGTCAGGCATTGTAATACATGCAAGCTTCTGTGGTATTCTAGCACTTAAAACTATTTCCCACAGCATCTGATAAATATTTCTTACTGCCCAGATGCTTTTACTTCTTTCTGCTCTACTGTGTGGCTCAAATGATTGTTTTTTCTCTTCTGTTCCTGAAAAGAATAAACATAATGGAAATCATTTTCCGCTGATATTTCACTTCCTCTCTCATTGCCAGAAACCGGCTGTGAAAATCACTCAGTTCCTTTTCAGTATCTCCTCAATAATATGACTATGTATGCAAATGGTAAATGGACTTCAGCATGTTTAAAATAATGCCTCAAATTATTTATTTATATTCATAATAATAAATTCATGCTACCCTTGCAGAGGTCAGTGGCATCACAAACACCAACACATACCCTCCACAGGGACTGACACACAGGGGGGGTTAAAGCTGCAGCAGGAATCCCAGCTCTCACTTCACAGACATAAACATACGTCAAACAACCGTGCTATAAAAATTCTAATCCACGCAGTTCACATGGTCACAGCACAACCCACATTCATCTCTGCTAACACAGGACTGTTTATGGTCAACTGTATAACTTAATGTGTGCCAAAGGAGAAGTAATTGCTCAAGCTTCTTCTCTGTTAATAGTGAGGTCTTTATTCCAATGCCATATGAGGAATGTCCTCATCATTGTCTCTAATTAAAGACAAAAGCTTTTCTGCGCTGTGTCAATCTAAAATGTCCAGCTGATTTGAATCAAAAGATAGATTACACAAAAAGATTAAAGAAAAGGCCAGCTTTCAGGAAGTTTGTCCAGTACAGTTCCTTGTTCTGGATCTTCTCTCTTTTGTGTTCTATTTCTGGCTCTGCATGGGAATGTGGGGGAGAGAAGGGAAAGGGGATAAGT
>JAVQJX010174864.1:0-18967 GCA_036025115.1 Ambassis agassizii
CACACACACACACACAGACACACACACACACACACACACACACACACACACACACACACACACACACACACACACACACACACACACACACACACACACACACACCCTCTCCCTATATGTTCCTCAATCCATCATAGTTTATACACACACATATTTCAGCTCCAGCTGAATTTTGTCAAAAAGCAGAGGGGTGAAAAAAAGCCTCTCCGTCCCTCCAACAGGAACAGTGTGATCTGAGAGTGACGCATTGTCGGAGGGGTGAAATGGACGGCACTGCCTCACGTGTTTACCTTGCATGGGCACAATACACAACAATTATTGCGACAGCGCTAGGAGGAGGCCCTTTGTGCAGCAGAAGCTGATACACCAAGAGGGAGTGACAGGTTTGAGAAATTGGCAAACAGTGTTTGCTGGAAGGCTTCCTTGGGGCTTGGGTACCTTTGAAATCATGTGCGAATGCAGAGGAGTGTGAATGAAAAATAGCTGTGTGATCCTGCCATGTTGCTTCTGTCAAGAATGCGTGATTTTTTTTCCCTCTCTCCCACCGCTTGCTGTCATCCTCATCTGCCCCTCAAAGCTTTTTCTCTCTGTGCTTCTCATCATCTCTGTTTTAACACTGCATCCTCCCTCCTCTGTGTTTTGCTCTCTCTCTCTCTCTCTCTCTCTCTCTCTCTCTTTCTCACACTCCTTTCCTCCCCTCCTTCTCCTCTGTTCTTCCAGCTTAGCGGACGTGGTTATTTAAGGCTTAGAATCCATAAAACCTGCCTTAGGTGTGTTTGCTTTTGTTACTCTCCCAAAATGGTGCATTCACTGCCACATTGTTAGCTGTTGATCCTCGCTCAGCCACTGCCTGTCAACGGAGAGTTTCATGTGGTTTAGTGGTAACTTAAGTCCAAGGTGGAGCACAGCGATCACATCAGCAGTTTCTTAAGTAAGTGCAGTGCACATTCTCAGGATACCTGCCCCTACCTTCCCCCACTGCAGGGATGTGGATACTTAAGCTCTTTACTGCAAAGATTTGCATACAGTCTGAGTGAACAACAAGTGTTAGAATTTTCAACACGTTCTCACAGCAGAATCTAAATATGATACATGTGGATGAGGTAGGAAACAAACATTACAAACTTTCACCTATGAGGGAGGGGTTTGTTTACGCACACAAATCCATCCTGCATAGCTCAATCAGTGTACACACGTGGCTGAATTACATGTGGTCTGAACCAATCAGAAGGCGGCCTATGTGGACACACTCGCCAGACAATAACATGCTAACTTTCACTGAGTTTAGCTTTAGTTTATCATACAGCATGACTGACAGATGGTTCGTCCAATCACCTGACAGGCATTCTGCTTGTGAACAGTGTCCTAGTCCTAGACCTTCCTATGGGTTCTACGTAAACAAACCATCTGCAACTTGTGCCTGTATTACATTTTTATGACCACATGAGGGCGCACAGTTGCGTAAACATCGGTAGCTTCTAAAAAGCCGGTAAAGTCAAACAGGGACTCTCCTATTCCCGCTTCCCGTTTTCCGATACAGCTGTGTTCTCTATGTGTGCAATATGAAGTTATTTGAAACTGTTTTTCTGGAATATTCCTCTCTCTCTCTCTCTCTCTCTCTCTCTCTCTCTCTCTCTCTCTTTGCGACACAAACTAACAGCAGTCACAGCAGGATCCCTCCTGCACAACATCTGTCCCAGATTGCTCTACCCTTCCTAATTAAACCCTGTTTACCTCAACATTCTTAAAGCAGACTACTGACTAATTATTAGGCACAAGCTCCTCAAAGCCCTGTTTAAATCTCACAAGCTGATGAGAGCGCGAGTATTAAAAAATACGACAGGAAACCAAAGAAGAGACTTTCCCTTCCCTTGGGCATCTCCCCTCTCTGTGTCCATGCATGGCCTTGATGATGCCATGTCTCCTCCAGAATGTATGGGTTGGAAAAAAAAAAACTTTAATTAATGCTCTGAACAGTGCTTAAATATTGTTTTGGTATTTTCAATTGAAGGCACTATAAGAAGAAGGGGGGGAACGAGGGAAATCTAGAACTTGCGGCAATTTCCAATCATACATTTTTAATGTTTATTCCGCTGTTTCTTAATTAAATCCATGCATCAGAATACAGTATCAGAAGTAGGTTTGGGGGGTTGGTGAGAGAAATTTATAATGCATGATTTTCATGGGAATGCCCATAAGGAATTATAATAGATATTTTTTTAAAAATAGAATTATACATTTGGCCCCTGGGTTTTGGTGGGAAAGACCGAACACAACATGTGAAAATATATTGGATAGTTATCTGATGTGCAGGTCAGACACATTTTAATGGTGGTCTAACACACACACACACACACACACACACACACACACACACACACACACCTCGCACAGTTCCTCACACACAAAGAATTATCCTGGGCAGCAGCCTGATTCAATTAGTTGGAGGTGAGGAGCAGAGAGATGAGGGTCACACTTGCCATTCCAGCCCAAATGGAGATGCTTCCTGGGAGACCCAGCTCGTCTCTAAATTTGGCTGCTCTTGGGTCATTGTTTCATCACAGCCCAGAATGGCTTCAGGGCCTCATTGTGACCCCAGCTATCTATACATCTATGTACATTACAACTTAAAAAGCTATTCTGGCTTTTGTTGTTTTCTTTTTCAGTGTTTGTCTGCATCACTGCACTCACTACCCCCCACAGCTAACAGCAGAAATGTGTTGGTTTCTTTGCACTAGCATAGGAATGAAGCAGAAATGCAGCAGTGTGTATGAGTCAAGTACATATGCGTGATTGTATATTACAACACTGAGATTCTAAAATCCTTGCTGAGGGAAAAGATGGAGGATTAAAAACAACCTGCAGCTATAATTATAACTGCCCATTCTGCTCTGCTATTGAAGTTTTAAAATGAGCATCCATAATAAGACAGGTATTAGCTATGGATTTCCTGTAATGGTAGTTACTGACAACGCTGTCTGGCCCTGCCATCAAGGTGTAATGGACAAGAGGGGGATCAATGGTGGACAAACACCAGACCGTCGTATCAGAATGTTATTCAAACAAGCAGCAATAGGAGTGTTTATAAAGAGCTCTGCGGCGCCTCCCTGCTGCCTGTCTAGACACCTGCACCTCGCCTGCACTGCATGACAGAGGAACCTTTTGGCTGGGAAACCATCACATTTGTGCAGTAAATAACGCTTCAATGCAAATTTCCAAGAGCTTCCTGCTTGCATCGAGGTCTCTGTAGGTTAATTATTCTTTTTTAACAATTCAAAACCCCCCCGGTTCAAGCCTTTAACTGTGCTGCTAAACATTCCTGACCTTTTCAGATTAGCCTTTTTCTGTGGTGTTGTTTTCTCTGAGACGATTTAATAAACAGTAACTCAGGCCATAAACATCTCCAGGAGGGCCAGCTGTCAGCTGCGCTACAGAAGTTTAGCTGTACTTCTACAAAGAGTGGGCGAGATGATATGAAGACATAACGAAGCAAGAAAGCACTGTAACGACAGGGTGACAAGGAAGGTAATGTAAAGGGATGAGGGAAGACAGGGTTTTATTAAGCTACACTGCAGCCAGCCACCAGGGGGGAATCCAGATGTTTCGGCCTACTTTTGGGGAAGATGCCATGTCATTCATCTTTATATACAGTCTATGTACAGCCCCTCAGCTTACAGAAATGGTTTGACCCAAGTGCTAAACAACTTCTGACTGTCCAATTTGGACAAGTGGTAAAACTGGTGTGTGTGAGCAATGTGTTGTTCATGTGTTGACAACATGCCAAGTCTGACAGCCTAACGTGTTAACTATACAACGTGTGAACATGTTGAAAACAGCCTGTATGTTTTTGAGCTGTTTGTCTTTACATAGTCCATGTGCATGTCCACAGAGGATGGGGAGCATTTTGAAAGTTTTTATTCTTAAATATTCATTATAGTTAAATTGAATAATTTTTTTTAAATAAACATTTTTGCCTTGAAGCGCTGTTTTCAAAATTCTAGGCCTCCATTGGTGTCACCTTTGCAGAGAGTGCTTCATATCAAAGCAGAGAAACAAAGGCCTTTGAACGCTCAGAGAAGCCGCGCGGGTCTTTGCTCTGTTCATGATGAACAAAACGAAACACTAAGACATCAACAACACCCACAGGATTCAGTGTCTCATCCCTTCCACGGCCATGTCTGCTTTTATTAATGGCAAAAATCTCACAGGTTGCGAGTCTCCAAGAGTTAACACTGTCTAAAGTCAAGTAAGTTTTTTCTGGCACTCGGCTGTGAATCAAATTATGTGTGAGGCATCTTCCCCTCGGGGGAGGAAAGGGAAGACGGAGAGAGAGACAAAGGAGCTCAACAAAAACAAGTCTTTCTTGTTTTTTGATTCTGCTCAGTGATCATTAATTACAGACTGACAAGGCTCTTGTTAAGAAAGTACAAAAGGAAAAAAAATACATCAAAAAAAACATTAAATACCCAGCGTAATTACATTTATTGTGATAAGTTGGAACAAACACATTCTCTCATCCTTCAGGGACTTTAGTGTGTGTGTGTGGAGTATATGTTATTAAACAGTGATATCTGACTAATAGGTTGCTGAAGTGCTAAAATATGTCAAAATAGAGGACCCTATTGTGAGTTTCCAGTGATTTGAACAACCCACTAGAAGTCTGCATGAGGGGAATAAATGAGGATGTGCTCGACAGAAGGTGCCCTAACTAGGCCAGGTTTGAACTTTTAAACCACAACTTCCTCTAAGCTCCGCTCCTAGAACACATGCCTCAGCATACCTGGCTGAAAAGATGACTCTAGTCCTTTGTGTGGCTTTCCTCTCAGGATCAGGTTTGCGGTGCACTTTGGATTAATAATGATCAACTGTCTTTTTAAATGAAAAGGCTGCGGAAATAATTGAAGCTTTAACACTCAAAGACTTCCTAAAATCATTTGTTACGATGATAAAAAGGCGGAAAGACAACACTCAACAACTGTTTTGTTTGTTGTTTGTGAGGGTGTTTCCATCCTGTGTTGTCACTGTGGAATGTCACTTTGGCTCCTGTTTTGTTATTTAGCACGAAGGTATGCACGTGGCGCCGCTACTCATCTCGCCGCTCTGTAGCAAAGTATGTGCATGCATCTCTTCAGTACGTCTTGTTGCATGCAATTCTAAGAGCGTTCCTTTTCATGAGTGCAACAAGGTCACAGCACTTGACAAAGTTATTCCACTTCAGAGCTACAGTATTTCTAGAATCAGCAAAGAGTTGAAAGCTTGAAGAGAGATGGAACTGGCAAGCTGCTCATATCACAGTGTTTTTTATTTTTATTTTTTTTTAATCCAGACATTTCCTTAGCCTTTGTAAAGGTTGTTTTAAAACCGGTACAGTCATAGAAGAGTATGAGTCACCTGTAATTCTTTGCTGCATATTTTAGGCGCTGTGTGAAATGAAGTTCCAAAATAAGATGATTTGGAGGCAGTCTCTAATAAAATCTAAATGTATTCATCATAACTCAACATTAAAGATATATATGACTAATGGCTACTCAACCTAGCTAGTGCTACATAGCTATCAAACCAGATTCTGTTGATGCTGTTCTGCCTAAAGAGTGTGGATCCGCTTGAAACATGGCGCCAACTTTGTCACTTTTCTGCTAATTGATTAGCATGTTAGCAATGTGACAGCTGCCATACTGTGTGTTGTTAATCACAAGTTTACACTGGAGACAAACAGGTTTCATTTATCCAATTTCATTATTCATATAGCATGTTGGTTAAAAAAATTGGTTGGTTAAAAATGACAAATGTTTCAATATGTTTTTCTCATATTAACGACTCCCTGCTCAGATTCCAGATACACTCCTTAAATCTTTGAGGCCGCCATGACACTTGGCTCTGTTCTTTTTTTTACCAGATATATGTGATGCTACAAGAAGAATGTTGGATTTTTGTATACAGTAATAATTCAGCTCATGTCTGGAGCTCACAGCAGCTCTGTCTGATGCTCCCCCATCCCGCCAACACCCCCCTGCATCATTAAAATGCCTCTGGCAAAGCACTCCTCATGTAAGCTGTTTTTTCTCTTACAATTGCGCTCCAACATCTTATTTTGGCAGAGCACGATTGAATCACCGCAGAAAAGTCCAAATAAGGTGTTTCTGCACCTTCCTCTTCTTTTGCTTCCACTCCTGCTACTGCTGCCCCTCATTTTTCTAAAGCAGCATGCTCTATTAAAACACAGCCAAACAAGGAGCCGTGAGCGCGGAAACAAACTTAGAAAATTCATTAGTCAGGGCGTTGTTTTCACAAATTAAACATTAACTTTTCTTTCTTCTCTCTCTTTCTCGGCAGCTCACATGAGACTCGACTGCTCGGCTGTTGTTTGTCGCGCTTTCATTCACCGGGGATAATGAGAAAATTCTGCATATCAATATTAGCCATATAAATCTCATATCCATACTGGGATGAGGTTGGTTAATTTGAATACATTCTGTGGGATTTACAGTCATCAGGGGTTCTCTAGCAGAGTGGGCAGGCAGAGGAAGAGAAAGTTTGGCTTACAAATGGAGTCCACATGGTTAACACCACACTCTCTGCAGGTTTGATAAATAAATGATATTAAGCTTTTTTGGGGAGGATGTATGTGTTCAGTTGGGATGTGGTGAAAAAGAGGGAGAGAGCCTGTCATGAGGGGGTCTCAGTGGAGGGAAGCAGCTGCCATTGCTCCAACCAGAGAAGTAGATAATGCTGTTAAATGGGCAGTTTTATTGTATGTTGACATGCCTGTTTGTTTGGGGCTCTTCTTGGCCTCCTGAGAGCTGCTGGAAATATAGAAATATTCAACCTTCAAAACGCCTGGCCTTCACATAATGTTTTTTAGAGCTTTATCTCATTTTATATTATTCTTGTATTCAAGTGATTTGGACTTATTGTATTGTATTGATGCACCTTATAACTTTTGTTACTTTTCTTTTTTTTATAGCGTGGGACTGTGAATTGCACTAACCTGCATGAAAAGTTTCAATAAAGTTTAATAGACTGATGCATGGACTGGTGTATTTTGGTTCAAACTATGATCTGAATGCTTGACCTTTAACAAGCATTCTTGTTGGCATTAAACCCAAGCAAACGATACCCATGAGCGACAGAATGCAGTCACGCTATAATGGATCCAGCTTGGAGGTAAAACTGCATGTTTGTGGGATGAATTGCTGTAATTGCTGCATTAAGAAGGTAAAGACATGAACTATTTTCTTCAGAATAAGCCCACATGTACACACATACAGAGCCTCATTATTCCACAGTGCTGTTTACATGACCTAAAAACCTGCTAGGTTGCGGCGCGCCACCAGCCTGGCCTTCACTTACAAACACATAAATGTAAACTCATTGGTCAACTCTCATTTTCAATTCATTACTGGAGGTAACTGAATACATTAAGTTACCTCTGCATGCGGAAAATGCGCCCGCCTCAGCAATTTAATCCATAGAAGGCGGCCCTTTTAATGAGGGCTGTTTTATACTACACTGCATTATTCAATTAGGAGCATGAGTAAAGAAAGGGCGGCTGTAAAAAGTCCCTGGCGTGGGACAGTGCAGGATCACAAGAAGAGGAAGGAAAAGCAGCAACAGAAGGATGAGAAAGAGAATAATAAGAAAATGCAACACACGACGTGGGTTGCGTGAATGCATTTAGTCTTGGCCAGATTAATAAAGTGAGCCCAAGACACGCAACTATAGCCTTGCCAGTGGCAGCAGCACCAACCTGCATACAAAAGCAGAAGGATAATGATACAATAATTTGGCTGGATTTGCTGCACAGCTCTAATGATAGTAGTTGAATTGCAAATATCCTCGACGACATGGTCAAGGCTAGTTTTTAGCTCACAGATTGATTTCAAACAGCATTTGGCTGCTTGAATGATGACGGAAAGTATGGAGCATTCTATGGTTTTATGTTACTTTTTCAGGTCATTTCCCTTCTGGGTAACATCTTACAGTGGCTCTTACAGTGGTTTTAATATGTGCCAAGCCATATTTGTGTTGTGTGCAGGTGCACAAACGTGTATCTCCACAGAGCTTGTCAACACTTGTCAATGCTTCCTTCCCACTCTGTCACTATACAAGGCAATGAGCACAGTTTCCCAGGGTCCCTGAACAAATGAGCACTGATTGAGCCTGATGTTTTCAAAATGCTTCTGTGCTTTTCTCTCTCTGAACACACATAAGTTTCCAGATTGACCCCGACCCCACGCAGTTGGCACCAGAAGAGAAAGAAATGGCAGAAAATTAGTAGGATTTGACTCAAAATAGAGGCTGGCAGTCGGTGTCTGTTGAGCCAGATTCAGTGAGATTTCTCCTCCAAACAATAACCTGAAATCAGAGAGGCAAAAGCTGGGACACAATCTCACTCGGCGGCCAAAGCGGGATAAGAATACAAATGCCCGTTTTGTATGTGGGAGAGAAAAGCGAGGCAGGCTGGGATTGCACACAAAGTCCTTCAAATCCTCTGAGGCGCTAGGGGCCGTCATGTGCCGAGCGGTAAATTGATCATGACATAGCACCGTGGAAAAAAAGGAGCCAGAACGTACAAGCGTGTCAAAGGCACAAAAGATGAGGCAGTGGTTGCAGGGCCAGAGAGAAAGAGAACACACTCAGACCGCATCATTTCAACATCTTCGCTGAAAAGCATCACCGGAGCTTATGCGTCATGTGCTGTCTTTATATCAACGCACATGTGCGCATTCACCTATGTAAAGATGTTTCTGCTGCACCCATACGTACAGAAGTTGCAGTGAAGAGTTGAATCGGGGTTCATAGCCAAACGCACAATCAGATATTCGCAGTCTGAAACCATCCATTTGACTGAATTGCTATATTTTCTAGGTTAAACGCAGCCTTCCTTTGAAGTGAATTTTTCTGTCCCAGAGCATGCAAGTATTATGCTCACAACCTTGAAATATTAAAAGCAGAGTGCTGCAGCGATATCCGAGTGGATCCTCTCTTTGCATTTTCGTTCAGCCGCACACTGGATAGTGACCATCTGGATAAACCTTGTAGGATTTAGTAACATATCCAAATGACCAAAGAAAGTAAATCTACCAGTGAAGTATTGGGTGGGAGGTCAGACGAACGGCGAGCTTAACCCAAACAATCTGCCGCTCTCAGACTTTCAACCTGCCCGCATGTGACGCTGAAATATTAATGGTAATATGTTTCATTTGACAAGCTGCTTTGTTTTTTTGAGTGAGTGCTGAAGACTTTGGCAAGACGACAGCAGCATTTATATCATCTGTGTTTTTTTTTCACGTTAGTGTTAATAGTTAATCAGGGGCCTTGTCCTGGATAGGAGGCTGGATTGCTTTGTTTGGACTGGAATGTCAAAGTGATGAAGATGATCCCCCATAGATGAAGCACTGCAACTGGAGCCAAGCTGTTTTGAGTGAATTCCAATGTTAACAGTCAAATATGGATGTCATGCTTTCTAATAGTATCGTGTAAATAATTCAACAGCTCTTCATGTCCTTCCTTGTTTCTTCACATTCTTTTTTGATCACTGCGCTAGCTAGGTAGCTTCTGGCTGAAACCGTGACATTTTAAAAATAAAAATGAATTATGTTCAAGGCTGATATTAGTTTAGTACAGCGCAAAAACTAGCAAAGGAGCTACTACTATACTGAAATATACAATATTTCAAAGGAAACCTGATATTATGGCAACTCTAGCTCACAGGTGTCCTGCACATTGTGTTGTGTGAGCCTGTTTAAGTGTTGTGGTATTGTCTGACTGCCATACAACTAGTC
Organism: Ambassis agassizii; assembly: GCA_036025115.1. Lineage (NCBI taxonomy): Eukaryota > Metazoa > Chordata > Actinopteri > Ambassidae > Ambassis > Ambassis agassizii. Next base: position 9,786 of record JAVQJX010174864.1, read on the forward strand.
TGCCCCTTTGAAGTGAGGCTTACCCTCGATCTGCCCTTTGATCGGCCTGGCCTCCCTTGAACTCAGCGGAGTCCAGCACATAACATGGGAATTAAAGAACGGACTCAAAGGATGGGGATAAATAGGGGCCATCGTCATTGTTGCCACTCCAGGAATTTTGAGGAGTTCTGGAGTGGTTCACGTCTTTTGTTGGCAGATTTTTTGTTTTGCTGAAGAGCCTCCTGCTGAGGTTTAGAAGGATTTACCCAAACAGGTGCCCTTACAAATAAAAAAAGCACTATTGTGCTGTGAAGAGTAAGTGCCTCACACATTTTGCCTTTGACCACAGAATTACGACAGAATATTTCAGTCTGTATTCATGAGATATCCTGTCCCGTTCCCAGCAAGCCATTTGGTTAACCACTGAGCAGCCGGTGGTGATAATCCAGGACTCACACAAACATGGTTTTCCCTTGGCGCAGTAGGGGAGCTCCCACTTTGTCTTTTATACACCCGACAACAATAGGAAGTGCTGTTGAGTTTTATTCCTCCTTTGACATCAATACTGTTTTAGAACTGTGCTGTTGAGGTGCGGCAGCTGAGCTGGCCTCTCTCTGCCTGAGGCTACAGACGACGCGTGCAGCATACCTCAACAGAGTTACGCAGCTGAAGAACCTTCGCCCCGGTCCCTCCTCATCTCCAGTCCACCTCTCTCTTACTCTCCCGGCCAATTACCGATTCCCTTTTGAGATACAATGACATTGAGTTTTGACAGCGGAGGGATTTTTTTTTGGTTGTTGTTGTCATTGAACTTTCTTTTTCTTTTTGTCTATTTTTGAAGGTCTTTAATCTTGGCTCAAAGACAGGTGAGGTGGTTGAGCCTCACCACTAAATGAAAGTGCATGGAATTGTACTTTTCTTTTTGACCTTAGGTTCTCCTTCCTCGAGAGCAGGCCTCGTTACCGGCAGTAGGATGTCACCTCGGCGTGAGCCAGATCAAACGCCGTGTGAAGTTCGTGCTCGGGCGCATATACGTGTGTGTGTGTGTGTGTGTGTCAGCCAGAATACTATTACAACGCCCGATAATGTCAAAAAACTGATGGGGGAGAGAGATAAAAACCCTCAATATGTGGTCACATTTTAACTAACTCTTTCAGGTTTCAAACTTCTATGACAAGCCCAAAGTTTTAGCCAGAGGTGTGGGGGGGGGGGATCAGACTCCTCTTAGCTGTCAGTTTGTCTCCTGATAACCATCTGCAATTTACAAACCTAAAGGTCAAAGTCGGCATGAGGAAAACTGAAGCTAATCCATCCGCCGAGGATTCTGATGACACTTTGTGATGCTGACATCCTGAGTCTGGAGAAGATCTGATATTTGCAACATGCTGTGTTATTGAAAATGAGATTTTCCATCACGGATAGAAAAGGCTTCAATACAGCACTTATTTATAATATTCTTCCCCCTGTAGCTGTCTTGTACTTTTGATGCCGACGGCTACCTTTTTTTCCTCCCCTTGTCTCCTGTTTATTTAGTTTTCTCTCTGGTCCTGCTCATTCAATCTTTTCTCAATCTGCTGTTTCTGTCTCTGGTGCGGGGACGGGTCAAGGGCAGGAAAATGATAACATTCGCTCATTCTCTGGTCAAATTAGGAGCGCGGCAACCTGCACACAAACACACCGCGATGATGGATGAAAGGTCTTACGCCAAGGGTGTAAACATGATTCATGGCTCCTTTGTGGGTATTAGTCCTACACATGAATGTTCTCACACACACACATAGACACGCTCTAGACTGTACTTGTATTTCAGAAATGCACTCTTTTGTCAACACATTTCTTTATAATGCCAGATGGATTCCACCTCTGGCACTTCACTAGCAACAAAACCTACTACACTGTCTGAATGTCAACAACAAGAAAGAAGCAAAGAGCATTCAACACACTGCCTCCAGTCAGTCACGGCAGGTGGAGGAAGGTTCAAGGAGGTGTGTTTATACCCAGACATGCCGCCGCCGCACACACTCAGAGACAGACATCGAGGCCTCTGATAGTATTAGCTTTGTTTACTCGTGCAGTCTTGCACACATCAAGTGCAGTGACGATGCAACTCTTTGTTGATGAATGTTCTTTTTGCATCTCTTAAACAGGCGTACATCAGTCTTCATAGAGGCACAAGAGCTGAGTGGGAGGAAGACATGCAGACAGAGGTGGGGAGGCAGGAAGAAGGGATGAAATGTGGGAGACAGAGAAGAAAGGAGAGGCGCTAAATAGACAGATTAAAGTATTTAAGTACATTATGGTGGAGGTTTACAGTTTTTACCAGATATATGGGTATCATCAACGATAAAGTGACGTCTGAATGACAGAACGGACTATGAATGTCTTCAAAATTTCATCCAGAAATAATAGGCAGAGATGACATATGGAACAACAATGCCTAAAAAGTTGTCTGTGTCACCACAGCCTGCAGACACTTCCTGCTTTGTGCTCTTTCTCTGCCTCGACTTTCAGTCTCTTTTCATCCATTTTACCCTCTTTCATCTCTTCACTGTATCATTTTAAAGTCACATACAGAAAAAAGTATTTTTCCTCTTCCTCTCTCAGGCTTTTTATTCACACAGTACAGAAGATGTCTGTTTTGTCCCCGTGCTTGATGCTAAAATCTGACCTATTTCTGCTGAAAGACTTGGAGGCAGGTTCTTTCTCTCCTTACCGAGCCCAGTGTAGCAAAGCTAATTGTATAAAATCCTCACCGCATCATCTATTGTGAATCCCTCTGAGAGAATTGTTTAAGATGGCCGACCAGGTTGATGTGGATAAATGTTCCCATCACCGCTAAGTGAAACCCGCTGCTCGTCTCTGATTTTAGACAGCACTGACGGCTATTTCTCAAAAGAAATTTGATTCGTGTGTGCTTGAAGTTTTTCATCATTTGTCGCCACACTTTGCTCTTGGTTAAGGTTATTTCTCCCTCTGGCTGTTGTATGTGACCATGGGAAGGCTCATAGCTCACCCATTGGGTGCTGTCCAACGGATTTGATCCCCTGCTCTGGCCACGGCCATCTGTGTCTGTTGGCGTTGTAATGAGAGAAAACCGCCTGCTGGTCCTCTCCTCCAATCCCCAGCCTCAGTCCTTGTACATGAGCACCGGACAGCAGTAATCAGCCTTTCAAACGTACAACGACCTCATAGCCCCATCTATGCTCATGCCTACATAACCTTGCAGATGAAAACCGGATGAAAGGATAAATATATATTTGGAAATGGAAAATGAGCCAGGCACAAACAAGTACTATTTTGCTGTCTCTCTGCTCAGTTAGGCTAAAGAGATAGGGGAAACATTCTGCTTATCCCCACAGCTAATCCCTTTAGACAAACGTCCAATCCCTCAAAGCACGACGCTCATTGCAACTCTAGCCAATGTACCACACTGTCAGATGATGATTGTTTACAGTATTTAAATATTTGAATCTATTTTTATACAGGTTTTCTATAAGAAGAGGGTTTGCCTGTTTTTAAACAAAAATAGGATGTGCTATTTTGTTTGATTGATACAAAAGGTCACAGTTTGTGCATCCAATCCACATCGTATCCAAAGATCTTCCAAACAGTACCCTCCATTTTCAATGTAAATATTTTAATTCCACAAATCTATTTCATTCCCAGCAAATGTCAAAGTTGCTTCTAGCTGCAGCTTCATTAGCTAGGAGGATAAGAAATTCTGACACAATGTAGAATGGAAGGCTCCAGCGTGATGTCATCAAACATCCAGGCGTCATGTTTTTTAATGGAGCTAATGTATTATTGTGAAACAGTTTGCTTCTGTATTACCTGACCTTTCACGTGATTGCCTTGTTGACTGATGTAATTAAGCTCTTAATATATATATATATAAAATATTTATGTAGCTAAAATACAACAAACGGCACACAGGAGTGTTGTATAAACCTAATGCTAAGCTAACCAGGTTCTGCCATGTAATGTGTGACATAGCAGAAACCTCTCAGCAGTATCCATCTTTACATTCAGGTTTAAAAATAAGGGCATTCCCCAAAATCTTTAAACTGACTTGTATGTGAGTGAAAGTGAGTGTGTGTGTGTGTGTGTGTGTGCGTGTTTGGCTCTAAATCTCATAGTGGGTGCCTCCCCATAATAATGATGCTATTAAACCCAGCGCTTAAGCTGACTTTGCTTTCCTTTTCCCTCGTCCTTTATCCCCCTCCTTCCTCTGCGCCCCTGCCTCCTCCCACACTCTGAAACACTCAGTTGACCCCACCACCACCACCTCCACCAACCTCTCCACCCCTCATGCCCAATCCCTTCATTCCCCCCCCCCTTTCCCGCTGCATTATTAGTGCGTATAGCTGTCTCCTGGCTCTGCAGAAGCCATTAGCTGAGATTAGCAGCAGAGGAGCCAGGCTTCTCTCTCTTTCTCTCTCTCACTTTATTTCTTTTTTTTTCTTTCAGGCTAGCCATAGCCGCCACGCTTGCTGAATGATTACCATCCATTATAGGGCCTTATTGTGCTGACAGAAGCAACTTCAGAAGCTAGCCCTGGTCATAAAGAAAAAAAAAAGAGAAAGAGTCACTCCCTGTAAGTGTGTGTGAAAGAGAGGGAGATGATGTGCATGTAGGGAAAGGAGAGGAGGAGGAGATAAGGCAAAGCAGAACTGGGATGTTAGCATAAGGGATTTGGAAGCAGGAAGCAGTGGCTATGGGGGAGTGCAGCCATGAATGTGAAACAAGGGAGAAATTTTGGCAGTGATCTGCGCAGTTATTTCTATTATTTGTTTGAGGTTTGATTGATGGCAGAGTAGCCAGCCACACACACACACTGCAGGGAGTGATGTTAACCATCTCAGGAAGGTATGGGGTGCACCCCCTCCCCCCCTTCTCCTGCTATGATCCCTTCATGCAAGAGGCTGTCACAGGTGGCACAAAAAATACAAACAAATCAAGTGCCACTTTTTCATTTAGGAAATATATATATACAAAAACAAAACAGGCTCATTTCCTGGCTGCTGGCTCGAGGTTGTTTGAGATAGAAAAACACAGCGAGAGAAAATTTTGTCACTTGACTGGAACAACAACAGGGATGGAATATCAATCAGACAGTTCTGTTTTCTGCTCTTCTTTCTCCACAATGTTTGTTTCTTCTGTGTGTAAAAGCACAGGACAGTCTGTGGGACCTTAAAAGTGCTGTTTGTAAAAATATTTTTTATGGCACACAGACCATAATAAATAAATACTTATTTGATCATGGTGAACGGGGCAGCATATCACATGGGCACAATATGACCACCATCAAAAAAAAAAAAATATATCAATCAATCAGCACTTTCATTTTTGCATTGAAAACACTTGGTCAGGTTTGCAAAAAGATCACATTTTGGGTAAAAATAGATCCTTTCTCTTCACAATTTTTTAACTCCAAGCAACAAATTTGACTTTGCTCATTTTGTCAATAACATCACATGACTGAAATGACAGATGGTTATGATCAGACTGCATGGTAGTGGAGTTGACTCACATGCATATAAAACTTGTCAAAAGTCCACAGATGGAGGCTGGGAGGCTTCATGTCGCCCTGTTACACCCTGATTTTGTTTAAATTTAAATTGATTATTTTAGTTATACCAGAAAAATACTAGAAAAAGCACATATTTCACATGTACGTTGATGGTTTGCATGTATCCCTCTTTATGTTTACCTGAAGCTGAGCTAAGCTAACCACTTTTTTTATTTTTTGCCGCCTGCTCTCAAATGTGTGGGGTTAAACAGTACAAATCTCTGATTTTCTATAACATGTAGGGGGATTTCTTTAACACCTCCCCTCCCTCTTTTCTATCTATCCGCCTCTCTTCTTCTTCTTCTTATGCTGGTTTGCTGTGCTGCATTTCAATGAGTCTGTCCCAAAATGCCCCGTCAATATTCTTGACAGATCTTTAAAGCATGATAGGGGGAAAAAAAGAAGTCATGTAGCTGTAAGAATTTCACCTGACTTTAAATCTGTGTTTTAGTGCTGAGAAGATAGAGAGAGAGAATTCTGTCTGTGTGTGTAGACAGTGTATCTCTACCATCCATCAGCTCATGGTCATGACTATGTCTCCTCTTTTTACAAGGCCTGGATTAGCATACCTCTGTCTCACTTTAGTGCTGATCTGCTATCCACATGTGTGCTTATATATAAAGTGACAGGTTGTATACACCATCTCCAGCATTGGTAAACATGAACTTCCCATATTTGTACCCGTACATTAGCACTTCCTGTGATTGCTTCCTTCCCTCCTCCTCCAGACGCATCACTCTCAATCACATCTTTGGATCCTCCACCTTTTCTCGAGCCCCCTTTTCTTCATTTGTAATCTATTTTACTCAACCGTTTTTTTTCAATACCCGGCTATCTCTTCCACTTCTCCCCTTCTTTACTACTTTCAATCTCTCTCCGCTCAGCCATGCTATTCTCTTTTTGTTTTCCCATCTCTCTGTCTCTCTCTCTTTCCTTGCCTGTGTTTCTCACCAGTCAATAATGAAAATTGCTTGCTACCTTGAATGGATTATGGGTGTGTGCGGGGGCTCTAGGTAGTTTGTTTGAAGGCGCAGCGGTGTCAAATGAAAAGGCCCGGGCCATTTTCTACCTGCCACAGGCCTTCTTCCTTCATGCACGTACACACACAGGCTCACACACTGAGACACATGAATGGCCACATGATGAAAACAACCCCAGAAATAAACACAGTGGCGCGCACACATCTGATCAATGACAGCGGATCAAGCGTTACCACTCCTGCCTCCACACTCCAATGCTCTCTTGTACCTTTCTTCCTCTTCTCTCTCTCTCTAACACACACAGCCTCTCCTCCCCTTCTCTCCCTGCGGTCATGTATTATGAATGTTGCCTAATTACGCAGCCCAGAATTCTTCATACGGGCTGGCACATTTATTTGTTTGCTTTGTATCTCTTTGCCTTTCTCTTGTATGCAAAATCCTTCTGTGATAGACTTGTTTATTCTTTGGCTCTGCCTTGCTGAGATCAAACAATGAGCAGATTGAGCGGGGACGGCAAGCGATTGATGGTCAATCCTCGGGTTGATACACACCGAAGGGGCGGGATGTAGCCGTAAAAACACGTTATCGGGGGTACACGTAGCCAAAGCACATATGCTTAGACTTAAAATGTGTTTTGTTTTTCCCCCCTTGTCTGCCATCTTAATTATGCTGCCCAGTTTGCTGCAAGACAACCTGATGTGTGTGTGTGTGTGTGTGTGTGTGTGTGTGTGTGTGTCTTGAACTTATTGGCGCTGTTGTTTCTCTTGTCTTTCTTGCAGCGGTGACTCATAACAACTATTGAGCAGACCCGCGAGTGGGAGTGTGTTTTGAAATTCGGTCAGCTTTGACTGACAGCTGCTGTGTATCGTTATTGAAAACAGAGTCACATAAAGCTCTGCATCGTCCTCCAGCAAGTGTAAAGTAGCTGCATCTGTTTGACAAATATGTTAAGACGTCGTTATTTCAACGTTGATGCACAGAGTCGGAGTGTGTGTGTGTGTGTGTGTGTGTGTTTTAATGTCATATTCATTTAAACGCCACATCCATCCGCTGCATACAGCTTGTGTCTTTTGTGTGTGTGTGTGTGTGTGGGAGTGTGTGCAGGATTTATTTATTAATGTATGAACATTTTGCTCATGTGGGCTTTTTCTAAAGATCTGAATCCGAGGTGGCTCATTTCTGAGCTGTCCAGGCAATTTTTTAGGATAACGAAGAAGCAAATTGAGCCAGAAAACGGAGCTGAGGGATGAAAACAGGAGCAGGCCACTGTGAGGTCAAGGCATTAGAGGAGAAAACAGCCTTACAACAGTCTAAGCACCATGTGGGAGTAAACATTTTCTATACTCTGATTTCAAATAGGAATTTACATGCTCTTAGTTGATGGCCAAAGTTTAAACAGACAGTCATAGTGGGCAGAAAATCAGTTTCACAATAAAAACTCACAGATTAGTTCATTTTAGCATTGGAGACATAACGAAAAGCACTAAAGTGCATCTCTTTTCATGGCCACTTGTGGATGTTTCCAAAAATGAGTGAATTCCCCAACCTGACACACCACAAATTTGGCCCACCTTACTTCAATTTAATCAGATTAATTTTGGATGCAAAATATAAATTTAACTAACATTAAACAGTAATGATAGCTTTTTGTTTCGTATCAGATCATTTTTTCAGGTCATGAGTGTTGCTTTAACCAAAAACATTTTTTTTTCTGAGCTTTTATTGTGAAACATTTACATTTGTCGCAATAGACCAGCTAATCCACCTTTTCTGTGAGACGGCACTGGCATTCTTCCAGCGCAGTTGCGTGGGATAAAGAAAAGCTTCCAAATCTCTAGAAACATACTGTATCAAACTACTTCTTTTAACAGTTAGAGGAGATATCTGCCTGTTTACAGCATCAGGTTTGGGACATACTAGTGCTGTCCATCCTCTCCTTCTACTCCTGTATAATTTGGTACAAAAATGCTTAAAAAAAAGCCTCTTAGAGAAAAGAAATCATGCTTTCTGACTGATGCCTGTGAATGCAAGAGGAGCTTTGGGGCTAAGATTTCACAGCCACTAATAAGCATTCAGCCTCATCTCCTCCTCTGCCTTGTGGTGACTTGGCTGCTAATGTGTGACTGACAAGCCTCGGCTTCTGTGTTGATTGGGGCAGTTTTGCAGGTTGGCTAAACACGTGGCTTGATGGACAGATCTGGGCTGGATGTGGGATGGGCGTGTCTCCTCTGGCTCATATCAAAGTTTCATCTTGTGCCGGCCACGGTATATACAAAAAAAGTGCAATCTCTGTTGTCTCATTTGAATACTGTATTGTGGCTAGGTTGCTTTTTGAGGTTTAGCAGAGGCTGAAAGATTCAGTGGATTTTAGCCATTTCTCTGTGATGGCCTTGGTTGGCTGACTGCAGCAGGGAGCACTGGTTTTTATTTTGCCAGATTGCTGGGCGGCCTCTCTTGTTTTCCTGCTTAAATTAGCCCAGCAGGGACCTGTAGTTGCCAGAGTGATTTTTTTGGTCACATTTTTAACATATCTCACACACACACACACACACACACACACACACACACACACACACACACACACACACACACACACACACACACACACACACACACACACACACACACACACACACACACAGGGGGTGGGGGTG
>JAVQJX010174884.1:0-13254 GCA_036025115.1 Ambassis agassizii
AAGCATGCTGCATGAAACTGAAACTTAATATGCAAATTAGGTAGGCAGCCTACTCGGCAATGCTGCCCCCAGTGGTTGCAGGAGGAAGCTCCCTCGGGCAGAATGGGCCTTTTCCACAAACAGAGCTGTATGTAGCTGAAAGCTGCTGTCTAAGTCCGCCACCTCCTCTGTTAAGAGAAGGTTTATCCAGCTTAACATAGATAGCTTCCTTGACTCCTCTTTCATACCACCTGTCCTGTCTGTCTAAAATGTGAACATTGTTGTCCTCAAAGGAGTGTCCCTTTTCAGCAAGGTGCAGATGACCAGCTGAGTCTTGTCCTGTGGAAGCTGTGGTGGGTATCGTGCCTGCTCTGTGCTCCAGAGTTCTGATGACTCCCAGGTTGTGTTCCAGGGGGTGATGAGAATCAAACAGCCGGTACACTTCCACATTTAGGCTTCTGTCCTCCTCAATGTGTACTGTTATATCGTGCCATGGCGCAGGAAAAAGGGGAGGACTCAGGTGCAGGTTCCGAGGGGAATTTAATAACAAAAATACAAAAGCCGGGACGGCTGGGGACAGAACACAGGGGAGTAACAAAAATACAAAGGCAAAATGGGCCAGGGAGCAACACAGGAAAACTAAAGGAGGCTGCTAAGGCAGTAAAGTCACAGAAAACACTCTCACCCGGTGTGCTGCGGCCTGCGGGGAAACACTGAGGGAAACCAAGGGGCTGATGAGGAACACAGGGGAATAGTTACAGGGAGGCCACGGGGGCGCACGAGGAGCAGGGAGACAATGAGGGAGCAGGCATGCTGGGAGGTCGAGGGAACGCGCTGGAGCCAGAGCTTGGATGAGGGAGGACAGAGGACAGTCACAGGGGAGACTCACAGAGATCGCTGGGGGGTTGCAGGAAAACAGGGGAACACGAGGAGGCTGGACGGGACCAGACTGGAGACATGGAAGTCTCGGGAGGTAATGGCACAGGGAGGATCACCAGGAGGAGTCTCAGACACAGAGAAAAGGGCTCCGCTACGACAGGGTAACATGTCCAAAGAACCAGCAAGGAGGGCAAGGAGAGAGCTAGATTTATGGCAGGAGGGATTACTGACGAAGAGCTGGTGTGGGAACCAGGAGAGGGAGGATGAACAGGTGGAAGTTATGACAATGATTGCAGGGCTCACAGAGAAACTCCCAGCATGCCACACAGGGGAAATAAACAGGGAAACACACACCAGGTCATTGTTTTGGCAACAAAGAGAAGAGTGCTGCTGTCAAGAAACACCTAGACTCACTATCTCTAGAAACTAAAGACCAAGTCCGAAACCTTGGTGTCCTAATAGACTCTGATCTTACCTTCAATAGTCATATCAAATCAGTCACCAAAATTGCCTTCTATCAACTTAGAAACATATCCAGAGTGAAGGGCTTCATGTCCAGATCAGATCAGGAGAAGCTGATCCACGCGTTCATCTCCAGCAGACTCGACTACTGTAACGGTCTTCTGACTGGACTCCCCCCAAATAAGCATCAAACAGCTGAAGCTTATTCAGAATGCTGCAGCTCGAGTTTTAACCAGAACAAAGAGATCAGAGCACATCAGCCCAGTTCTCAAGTCTTTACATTGGCTCCCAGTCAGCTACAGAATAGATTTAAAAGTTCTGCTATTGGTCTACAAATCACTGAATGGTCCAGGTCCAGAATACATGAACAACATGCTAGTGCAGTATAAACCCAGTAGAGCTCTGAGATCTATGGACACAGGTCAGATACTTGAGCACAGAGTTCAGTCCAGACATGGGGAAGCAGCATTTAGCTTTTATGCTGCACGCAACTGGAACAGTCTACAAAGTAGAACTGAAATCAGCCCCAACTGTTAGCACTTTTAAATCCAGGATAAAAACATTTCTTTTTTCATGTGCTTATGGCTGTGCCCTTTTAAAGAACCTTCTTGCTTTTAACGGTTTTTAATCTTGCTTTAACTGTATGTTGTTTTAACATTTTCATTTTTAAATGATTTTAAAAATTTTAAAAACTTTTCTTCTGTAAAGCACTATGAATTGCTTTGTGTATGATGAATAATAATAAATACATTTGCCTTGCCTTGATCCCGTCACACACACAGACTCGCGTGTTCAGCCGTTCACACTCCAAACTTTCACTAACCGTTACAGACTTTACTCGACAGAGAACAGTGGGTAAATCTGACGAAAAGTCGTGTGTTGGAACCCCAGTTTTAATTATTATAGTGTTACAGTTTATTTTGCTTCAATGTGATGACTTTTCTTCAAACATTAAAGAATCTGGATTTTACCGGAAACAAATTTAGAGAAGCTGCAACAGGAGAGACCACTCATATCAGACAGATCAGACTCACCTTCAGAGAAAAACAACTGCGACACAACCGGAGACAAAAGTGAAACTAAACATCAGGAGATCACGTGACCGCTGTGTGGACACAGCTCACATGAGATGCTGAGTCCACTTCCTGTTACAGACCCTGAATGCAGCTCCTCTAGAGGGCGCTGAGAGACAGTGAATCAATGAACAGCAGTGATTTTGTGTGAATGCATCAGATCCGTATTGATTATGTATCAGAGCTGATTGATTTGACAGTTAAAGCTGATTTGGCTCATAAAACACTAGCATCCTGCTAACCGTTGCTGATTGGTCCGTTCAGATTAGGACTGACAGCTCTGCTGTCCAATCAGAACGGAGGACGTTTATTGATTAAAAGTAAACACGCCCCCTGTGGGACAGAGGGGTCATCCAGCTCCATGTGGAAGCATGATTTATAGAGTGAGACACAGAGTCAGGGTGAAGCAGAACATAGTTAACATTTATTTAAAGGCTGATTCCACCACTTCTGAAAGACAAACACAAAAAGTCAAAGCTCAGATCTGTCAGATTCGTCTGCCGCTGGAGCTCCAGCCCGCCACGATCTGCCACCTGCTCAGAGTGGAATGTCTTGGACAGATCCGAGTCCATCTACGCAAACGTGTGCGTGGACAATTCCTGTCTGTCCTCACATTCAGTTATTATCTTATCTTGAATATTCTCAAATACATTTTGGAAATGCAACATGAAAAGCACGATCACACAGAAAATAGACACGTTTCTGCATTAACAAAATAAAAGCCGCCACCTTTTCCTCCCTCTGCTGGTTTAAACAGGAAGTGTCACATGATGCAGGGCTCCTCCTCTGATTGGTGGAATACAGACAGAGGAAACTGTCACAGCATCAGAGGTCAGACTGATGCAGGATTAAAAACAAGCCGCTCCATCACTTCAGGAGGACTTTCTGAGAGCGACAGCAGGAAACTGAAGCATCGGATTATTTCAGGAAGGAAGGAAACACAAAGCTGGAGCCACCACACACACACACTCCTGAAACTATTGATCATCACTCAACATCAAACACGAATATTTCTGGACCAACCTGCATCAGCTGATTTAAAAGAAATCAATCAGCATCACTGATCAAGTTACTGTTCAGGAATAAAAACCTCACGACTGCGTTTCAGTTACAATAATCAATAGTTCCAGAGGTGGAACAGAAGCATCGGTCAGGCTGCGAGTGTGTGCTCCGTCAGGCTTAAATAAAAGTTCACCACACGCCTGCTGCAGTAAAGAGCGAGGAGCGCTTGTTTTGAAGAACAGGAAGAGAACCTGAAAAGATCCAAGCAGAAGCTAAAAGACAAACTGTGCTCGGCTCAGAGGGCGTGAAGCTAAAACTGCTACCAACAAATCACAAAATACATTTTATTTTTTCTGAAGTCTGCGTCTCTAACAGTAACTATCCCTAACATCAATGGGGGGCGGGCTCTTCTGAGCTCCGCCCCCTCCCTTCTGTCTCGCTGACATCGCAGAGCGTCCCGTCGCCGGGCCTTCAAACGAGTCCTCAGCGCAGCAACTATGGCAATATATATTTATGTATATATTTATATAGCTGTAAGCTCCTTCCCTTCTTTTGACCACTCAGCTACAGAGAGCCTTCATCCTCCTCCTCCTCCTCCTCCACAGCAATGAAAATGAATGGAGAGATGAGAAAATCCAGTCCTCCCCCCAAACCCGACCACCACACAATCCTCGCCCTCTCACAACATCCACTTCAGACGAGGTGCTAAAAACCGGCGCCCGTCAGTCGATTTTTTTTTTTTTTAAAGAGAGGAGTTGTGGAGATGTGGCGTCTGTCCAAAAGCAGGGGGGGGGCAGTAGTGGTGAGGGGGGTGTGTTCCTCAATGTTCAGATTTCTGCGGGTTGAAGGAAACCCGGTGGCGGTGGCGTGGCACCGCTGTTGAAGAGATCCTGCGCCCTCCGATCCAGGAGGGGCGTTACCGCTCCTCGACAGCCGAGGGGGGTGTGGGTGGTGATTCAGCCTCATCGGGGGGTCGTGTCGCCTCCCCAGCCTCCACCGCTTCTCACCGGTTTAATTTCCCATGTTAGTTGGAGCTGGTCTTCGTCAAACTTCTGGTTTTTCCCTCCGTTTCTCCTGGTGGTGGTTTGTTGATGTCCGGACACAAAGCGCCGCCTCGCGCTGCCACTCAGTGAGGCGGGTTCATGGCGCCGTGACCTCGCTGCTGCTTCTGTTTCTGCTGCAGGAGGAGCTGCTCCAACGCCGACGGGCCCGGCTGCATCATGGAGCTCGACCAGATGGACTGCAGGGGGCAGCAGAGAGTCAGCAAGACACAAGGACACAAGACCTGAACATGACGCCCCACGTTTAACCCTCTCAACGCCAAACTCCTGTCACATGACCCGGCAGTGTGTTCTCATTGGTCCTCTACACAGATGTGTGTGTGTGCAGGATAACACAGATCCTCTCTCATGTGACTCCATCACGACACTTTATTTTTGTCAGACAGGTTTGGCGTTCAGAGGGTTACCGCTTAAAATCTACCAAAGGTTCGGAAATAAATAAATCATGACGGTGAACCTTGAGGCTGTCGAGCAGCACAGTTGAGGATGACTCCTCCATCGGAGACTCCTGATTGGTCCAGGAGCTGGCGGTCGGCCCGGCCTGGTGCCAGCTGCTGTCAGAAGCTGCGGAGGAGACCGCGGCCGGCAGGTAGTCCAGACCGAACCCGCTGACTGCTCCTGAAAGACACGCCACACATCAGAGCAGGCTGCAGTGTAACCTGAGAGGCAGCGTTCAGGAGTGACCGTGCGCTTTAACAGCACTCATGAAACTTTCAGCTCACAGCTTTCTGATTGGTTGAACCTCTGACGGGTTAAGTGGCGTCTCTGACTCACCCGTCTTGTCGGCCTTCCAGCGGTCCACCACCCTGCGGTCCCGGCTGTCTGGAGTGCCGATGGGCCCGAAGTTGGAGAAAGGCAACGCTCCATGGTTGTGTGTCGGGGGGGAGGACGGCAGGCTGCTGGGGTTGGAGGAGTGAGGGGATTGGCTGGCCGGGGTGGAGTGATCTGCCAATCAGAGCGCAGCTTAGGTCAGATTCAGGTTTCAATGAGGTGACCTAAACTCAAACATGTGTGCAGGTGTGACGTACCTGAGCTGGCAGGCAGGGAGGGGGACCACGGGGTCCCTTCAAACAGAGAGTAGAGGGACGGCTCCTGGTGCACCATGGGAGTGTCGGGCTTGGAGCTGGGCGGCAGGTTTTTGCCGTAGGCCTGACTGAAGATGCTGTTCTGGTTGTACTCCTGCACAGACAGACAGACAGACAGACTGTCACTTATCTAAGCATCAGACATCAAAACCAGCGACCCGGGTTTCTATTTAAATCCACAACAGATCCACAGTCTATGATGAGGGACAGTGATGAAGAGGCTCTGACCTGCATGGGGAAGCCTGTGATGGGCAGCAGAGAGGACGTCTGGCCCAAGACCTCGGGTCCGCTCTCCATCCTGGTCTGGTTTGGCAGCTGCAGAGACAAAGGAAACGGATCAGAGCCTGAAACCCAAACCACTGATCTGAAGCAGCTGCTGCCCTTTCACAGTAAAAGTCCTCCAAACAGGCGGACCTTTACTGTGAAGCAGAGACAGGAAGTGTCCAGCCCAGCACACATCACTGTCCTCTGACCTTTTGAATCAAGTCCAATCAGACTGTGATCATGTGACTTTGTGTCAGCTGTTCAACAGGAACAGTGTGAGCGCTGAGTGAACAGGAGCACACCATGTGAACGCAGCCTTTTAAACTATTGTTATGATGCAGACGTCTTTCCTTCTCTTTTCATGCACCTGCAGCCACAATCTGAGGGATTCAACACAACATACAATGAAGTGAGGAAACGGGGACGGAGCTACATGTCTGCACAGACTTTGACTGTATCACAGTGTTAGCAGCTGCAGTGCAGAGATGGAGACGTGTGGCTTCAGAAGGGGGTCGCATGCAGGGAGGGTGTCTGATGAGGAAGACCGGGCTACATACAAACAGATTTGGTCCAGGAGCAGTGCTAAGAGGAGCAGCCAAGGCCTGGAAGAAATCAGGAGGCTTAGTAAAGACCAGCTCCTCCTCCGCCTCAAAATCTGCTAGAGTTTTTAACAGGTCAGGAGGTAGAAGAGGCGAGCTCTTGTTGTCCTAGTGAGAGATGAAGCAAGAGGAGGAAGAGAAGAAGAAAAGAAACAGGGTGGAGCCAGTGAGATGGAAAAAAGGAAAAGTTACGCTGAAAGTCTGCAAAGCAAAACAAACTGCACCACCACAAACTGGCTTCAACACTTTTCCTTCAAGTATCACTCTGATCATGTGCGCCATGTTTTCAACTGGATCAATACAGCAAATATAATAATAATAAGTTCTTTCCATCCTGTGGCAGCTCAGAATGCTACAACTACAGCTACTTATGAAACACAGAAACACTGAGCTGCTGCTTTAGACAGCTGGTTTCCTGAATGTTAAATCATCATAACTGCTGTTGGATCCTCTGAGGGACCTTCAAACATCCAGCATGCACCAGGACCCAGTGAGGTCAGCACGCTACACCTGTCTTCAGAGTCTGATCAGCCTCAATCATCAAAAACAGTAGAGGAAAAGCAGAAGAGACAGTCCCCTCCCTCACCGTCCACTGACAGCAGCTCACCTCAAACGGGGATCCACGGGGCCCAGCGGGGGCCTCCTGCTCTGAGCAGACACCGCCCGGCGGAGGCCTCTTCATCCTGTCGGCCATCACAGCCAGACCGTCGCCCATCCTGTATGAGGAGTCCCAGTAGAAGTCCTGCATCTTCACATCAGGGTACTTCATCTTCTTGTCCATGTTGGAGAGCTGCGGCTGGTGCTCGTACAGTTTGAGGGGATCCTGAGGCGCCATGTAGAAGGCCTGCTGCTGCTGCTGAGGCTGCTTCAGGGACATCTGCATGGGAGGGATCTTCTGCAGCGCCGCCTGGGCCTGGTTCCACATCTGAGCCGGCTGCTCCTGGACCTGCATGTACTGCACAGATGAGAGGAGAACATCAGCTGTCATGCCTCTGTTTGACCACCAGAGGGCGACACAAACGCACACAGTTCAATGTCAGTTCTGTCCTGATGGCTACACATGGGACCTGACCTGCTGAAGTCCTGGGTGGTGAGGAGGACTCTTCCCCATCCCAACCTGCTGCACCGGTTTGGTGGGTGACTGCTGGTGCTGCTGACTCATCGCCTGAACCTGCAGCTGGACCGACTGCGACAGGGCCTGCTGAGGGGACGGCTGGGGCGGGGTCTGTTGAGCCTGCGAGGGGCCCTGACCAGAAGACCCCAGGCCCTGACCGGGCCCCGGTCCCGAGGGCCTCTGCTGGCTGTAAGGAATGTGTGACTGCTTCCCGGCCTGGACCTGGGTGCCTGTCTGGGTGTGGACAGCCGGCTGGAGGAAAGGTCCGGGAACGGACACTCCAGTGGAGAAGGTGAAACCCGGATTCACCTGGAGCCCCGGGAACGCCACTGGGGGAGGGATCACATAGGCAGAGGGAGGGAAACCTGCAGGGGAACCAATCAGGAGAGGACTTTGTAAACTCATCTCTAAAACATTTTAATCCTCTGACCAGCTGTGAAATACACAACGGTCCCTGAATGCATCATGTTTGAAAATCAAAACAAATCACGAAGAATCAAAAAAGGAAAAACTCAGAAGTCTGCACTCAGCAGCAACCAGGAAGTCATGATGGAGTCACATGACACTCAGTGTCTGTCTGACCTGCAGCTGATCTGATGTGTTCAGGGTCAAACATACCGGGTCTGCTGGGCAGCGGTGGGAAGGCTCCAGGATGGTGGATGGGGATGAACTGGGAGGAGCAGGTGGTGGTTTGCGTTTGAGTGGCAGGAGTCTTCTTCACCTCAGACACGGGAGTCTTCCTCAGCTCGGCCTGTGCCTTCACCTGAGTCAGAGAAAACAGCTCGTTACAGGCTTCAAGCAGCAGCTCCACCTGCTGCTCACACGTTAGTAGCTTCTTCACCTGTTTTCCGGCGTCTGTGGTTTTCTCGTGAGCGGCTTTCTTCAGCTCGTTCTTCCTCTTGCCGTCCCTCCCTTTGCCCGGTGCCCCGTTGCCTTTGGAGAAGTCCCGGCGTTCCTTGCCAGCGTCCTTCTGCTGATGGTTGCGTGCGGGCTCGCGGCTCTGCTCTCTGGGTTTGATGTTCTCCTTGAAGGTGACGACGGGCCGCTCGCCGCCGTCGGGCCAGGAGCTCTGCGTCTTCCCCGCAGACAGAACGGACTTCAGGCCAGAGTTTCCTCCATCGTTGGACGTCTGCTCGCCGTTGGAAGACTCCTGCAGCACCGGCGCCTCCTTCTCCTGCGGCTCTTCGATAGCCTTTTCGGGAATGTCAGTGAGGAAGAGGACGACGCCGTTCTCGCTCACTTTGCACTGGATCAACCTGCAGGAAACAGACAGCTGTAATGTTCTGGTCTCTATGGCGAATGAAGACCTTATTCAGGGTTTAATACGTTTACTGCTGCTGTAAAGCCGGACCGGTCATAAATCCTGACTGACTGTCGAGTAGAAAAACTGATCTGTAATGTCTCTCACCCTGGCTGGTTGTCAGCCACCCATTTTCCCAGACTGATGAGCCTCTGGTGGCGGGTGTGCACGGGCTTGCCGTCCCTGTCCACCAGGATGCTCTGATGTCCTTTGGTGAAGTCCAGACACCTGAAACACACACACACATTAGATCATCCACACTGAGTCAATGATATGAATATGACAGAGGAGGGGGGGGGGGGGTGGGTGTACCTCAGAGCAGGCCGGAGAGCTAAGAACCCCTGAAGCTCAAACTCCTCCGGCAGGGGCATCACTGAGGAGGAAACAAACACACCCCTCAGACATATTTACACACTGGATGGCTGCTTGTAAAAAGTGTGTGTGTGGTATTAGTGCAGCTAAGCATGAATCAGCTACCTGAGGAAGAGGACAAGTCTTCCTCTTTGGGCTGGAAACTGTTGAGGATGGACACCAGCCAGGGCCAGACGCTGAGACAGGAGGACAGTTAGAGCATCAGTACGGAGCTCACTCTCACAGTACACACAGTGATGTATGAAGCAGAGCAGACTTACTGCTGCCTCTCCTCCACAGACGCCTCCTGGAAGACGCTGGGTCTCTGTTTGAGCCAGTCCAGAGACACCTTGATGGCCGGCAGAGGACACTCCCCCATGACCTCCTCTCCATGGTTCTTGTTGAGCAGAACACGGCTGCACATCACACCCAGGAAGGACACTGAGAAGACAGGACGTGACAAACAGTTCAGTATCTGCAGCATGTGCTTTTCTTCTCTGCTCGCAGACGTGGCTCTGCTGCTTTTTATCATCCAGTCCTGATGCTTGTATAAGCGTGTGTTCATGCTTCTTACTGAAGAGGCCGAGCAGCTGGAACCAGCTGATCTGCTGCTCGCTGCTGTAGCTCTGCTCGCTGGCGTCAGCCGTCAGGTCTCTGAGGTGGTGCAGCTCGAACAGGTTGATGACAGTGATGTGGACCAGCTGCTGAGAGCTGAAGGCTTTGTGCAGAATCAACCTCTGCACACAGACAGAATGAGACGTCAGATGTGAGCCACAGTGCAGCCTTTGTTCTGCAGAGTGTCTCGGTGCTCTACCTGAAACTGCTCCTCCAGTTTCTCCCTCAGACCGTCCAGTTTGTCCAGACTCTTACTCAGGTAGACGTGACCATGAAACTTGATGAAGGCCTTGATGAAATCAGACACGCTCCACTTGGTTTTCACCTCATCACGACTGCAAAGGAGGAAGATGGAGAATGTGACACAGAAGTGCCTTTTTTAACAGAGAATTAAAGAGGCCGCTTCCTGTTACCTCTCCAGAGCCTTGGACAGCGCCTTCTGCAGGTTGGTGGAGGCTGCTGGGAAGGGGAACTTGACTGCGATGCTGCGGCAGTAGTAGAAGATGGTGGTGAGGTGGTCTCCTTTGGAGGAAGCCAGGATGGCCAGCTGGTTGTAGGGCTGACCTGCAGGACAGACACAGGGACAGGACAAAGATTACAATGTGGGAGGAAGGAGTGTCCACCTCAGCTGTCAGCCTCCCAATGCCTCACATTCATTCCTGCAGAGCCCAGCTGAGTCATGTTCACTAGCCAGCTTCTGAGCATGCCCAAGAGGAAATAGCATTTAGCCTAGCTTGGATGATGGATCTGCTTCATGTGTATTTTTATCCAACAGCAACAATTCAAAGAAAATCCAGCAGAAATCAGACTCACCGTTTGATGGAACCAGCTGAGCTGCATGTCTGTAGTAAGACTCTGCCTGGCTGGTCTGGTTACGGTAACGAGCTGAAACACAGACGAAGAAGCACCACAAATATTTGATTTATTTCCTTATTTTACTTTTTGACTGAATGTCTTTAAGTCTGTCAGACACATTTTTCTAAACTCAATCAATAAACTGAGCGACTGCTGAGCTGAGAACACACAGAGCACATCATGAAGGCTTTCTCACCTATGTCTCCCAGATGGACCAGGCAGTGCTGGCAGATGTAGGAGCAGGAGCTGGGCTGTGGCGTGACGATGGCCCCCGTGTTGCTCTGCTTGTTGCTGATGATGCCGAGCTGAGAGGACTTGACGCGACAGGGCAGGTCCACGTTGAACACGGTGCACAGCTCCTGCAGCAACTGAGAAACAGCAGCAGGAGCAGCGGTGAGACAGACAGACTGTTAGGACAGCTGAGAAACTGACTGAGAGAAATGATCAATACATGCAGGAGGTTCCAAAGATCAGCTGCTATTTGTCAAAGAAACTAATAAATCTGAGATGAGTCAGAGAGCTGAGCCTGGTGCAGAGCAGCACCGCCGGAGGCCAACCCCTGAACCCTACCTGTGTGTAGAAGCCGCTGGCTGCCTCCAGGAAGAGCGACAAGTTGGCCTGGACCTCGCTGCGGTTGGGGTTGGCTCGGTTCTTGGCCTGGCTCTGCAGTGTGGTGATCTGGTTCTTAAAAGCATGATTCCACCTGCAGACAGACGGCAAAGAACACGGACAGTTATCCACAGAGCCGAACCCCCTGCGGCAGCATCTGCTTCTGTTGGTGTGCGAGTCGAAGACGAAGCTGCTTACAGGTCTTGCTCCACCTTCTTGTCCAGAGCGTACTCCAGGTCTGTCACCAGCATCTTCTGGTAAAGGTCCTGCAGGGCCTGCCGAGACGTCCACACCTCTGCTGCCCCCAGCTTCGAATCTAAACAAACAACCAGCACCATCAAACCGTCTGCAGCACAAATAATCATAACACTGAAAAAATTCATGTTCATGTCACATACGGCCATGAAAAATGTCTCCAAAAACAAAGACACATTTGAACTAGGATTACTGCATCACTGGATGATGCACAGCCAGTTTATTCTCTTATAATCCATCATTTTAAGATGCCAAAACACTGATCACTGTCCAGGGACTACAGACCCCCAGATACACCAGACTCACAATGCAGCCACTGGATTACAAAGTCAATGTTCCTACCAGATAAAAGCAGAGCAACATGACAACAGGATTTGTGCAGGTTAATCCAGTTTGAGAAAACCATGTAGTTTACTGCAGAGGCCGCTGACCTGGATTTTTTTTTTGGAATATCTGTTTCACAGTAAACAGCAGTGCTGTTTTCAGTGATGAGGATAGCTTCAAAAATCCAGAGCTGACGGCGTTTGAAAGATTGATTGATGATTGACTTTAGTTTTGTGAAGTGGAACTTGGTGCAGCCTGTTGAACTGGATCAGTCTTTACTGCATGCTGTGAATAACAAAGCCGCCCTGCTGCAGAGTGCAGGTTCATTCAGTGAGGAAAATGATGGAGCAAGCCTACCTGTCATGTCAGCCTTCAGGGCCTCTGCCTGTCTGCTCGGATGTAAACAGAGAAAAGGAGGTTAGACAGGATCACACACACTCACACACAGAGAGAGACACAGAAACACACACACACACACACAGAGAGAGAGAGAGAGACACACACAGAAACACACACACAGAGAGAGAGAGAGACACACACACACACACAAGCTAATGACACAGACACGCAGCATTTCCTCATTTCAGCCAATCCACAGATAACAGAGAGACAGAGCAGCGCTGTCATCACTTCAGCATCAAACAGTAACTGTTTCATGGATTCATTATCGGATAAAAGACACAAAAAAACATGTAAATCATGTCACCTCGCTCATCATTAATCACACACCATCAGCAGCCGAATAAGTAACACGCTGCTGTGTAATTATATTACAAATGTCATGTATAGAATATAGAATATGCAGAATATATAGAATTCATAAAATATAAGTGTAGCGGCGTCTGTTAGCCGATGCTAACCTGACATACGCATATAGCGTTAGCAAGCTAATGCTAACTAGCAATAACACAGAATGAAACCGCGTCTGTGTGGCGGCTAAACGTTGATTTGTCCTTGAATTCACAAATAAACATTAAATCCACAAACACAAACGCGAACACTTATCAGCTGTTTGTCTGACTGTTCGTTTGTTGACATATGAAACTAGCTAGCGCCAACATTTAGCGCAGGGGGTGGGAGCAGCTAGCTCCAGCGTTAGCAGCCGAACAAAACAAACCACTTCTGCGACTAAACTGTCCGTCAGCGGGCGCAGCTGTACCGGGACGCGGGGGGGAGGGGGTAACGGGCAGGGTAACGGCCCGGACTCACCGGAGATACGGGGCGCAGAGGGTCATCCTGCCGGATCGCCAGTCTTTCAGACAACGACTGGTCCAGAAGCTAACGCTCCTCCCGGCGCCATATTGTTCCTGTGTGAGCCGCGCGCGGGGGGGAGGGGGTAACGGGCAGGGTAACGGCCCGGACTCACCGGAGATACGGGGCGCAGAGGGTCATCCTGCCGGATCGCCAGTCTTTCAGACAACGACTGG
>JAVQJX010174889.1:0-12875 GCA_036025115.1 Ambassis agassizii
CTCTGCAAAAATCACTATAGGATTGACAAGTATTGGTTTTGATTTCATCTAGGTCAGCAACCCATCTGTTGAAGCCTTTATACACACTAAAAAAGTATGATTTAGTCCTTTAAAAATCAGAAATCTGCAACAGGCAACTTTTCGTTGCATTTACATTGTAACAAAAGAAAAGTTGAGAAGGTATTTGTACATGGACAGATTGCTTTTTTTTGTCTGCATGCATGACTGGGCAGATGTGTTGTCTGATTTCCACACCTGTCCACCGTTGTCATTCAGCCATCAGTCACAGGCGGAGGGAACCCCTGCCCTTTTTTTTTTTTGCAGCACCAGACAAGATTAAAGGGATGAACAGACAGAGAAACTGATAGTCATGTTCAACAAATCCTCCCACACAGTCTGCAGCAACAACAAAAAGCCTTCTCAGTGGTGGTGAACAGCAATGAGCTATCTCTATTTCCACACTGTGATTTATTCAGCTTGTCCTGATTAAATTAGTTCAATGAGTTTGACATTTTTAATTAATTGTATATTTATTGAAGACAAACTACTTAATCCATGCTTGGTTGATGTGGCTTGAGTGATTAAATTAGCATTTTTGAGGCCAATAATATGTCATGTAATATTAGTTTGAGATGTGATGAGACTTTAAAAAGAAGGTTGTGCTTTTAAAACGAGGGGATTGAAAGCAGCAATCAGAGTTGTGCTCAAGAATAAGAGGAGGGGGTTGCAGGCAGGGAATGGTGATGTCAGTGTGTGACAGATGAAACATCAGACAGCCTCTCAGTTTGCACACACACACACACACACACACACACACACGCAAAAACTCAAGAGGCTTCCTCTCGTTGGTCATTGTTCAGCAGATATATGGAACGAGCACACGCAAACCTGCAGCGCTCAGGGAGTGGACGCAGTCAGTGAGACCAGGTACTGTTTTTTTGTTTTTCTACTTTACGAATATTTCTTATGATTTAATGTTAGGTCGAAGTAACCACATCTTTGCATGCTATTGTCATTTTTTTTATTAATAAGTGGGAACAATGGAGAATAGTAACACAAAACAGAAAAGTACACAATGTGACAAGCATGCTTCTAATTTGCATCTTTTTTTGTTGTGTTACAGATTACGTTCTCCTCATATTCTTCCAACTAAATGAAAGCTTATTAATTTCACTTAATTGAACACAAAAGGGAAGTCATCATAGCATGTTTTCTGTGTGGTATGTAAAACATGCAGTGAGTGTGTGAGCGTTGGCAGAGGCCGTGCATGTTGTTGTCTCTCTGTGTTGCTGCTGTGCTCATGGCTCAGAGGAGGACTGCAGGTGGTTGCTGCTGCACCAGAGCGCCCATGAATGAAGACAACGCTCGTTTCTGCCTGCTGGCCGGCCTCATCCTCCTCTATTTGTTGTGTGGGGCGGCCATCTTCTCTGCCTTGGAACACCCATTTGAGATCCGCGCCCGTCTTCTGTGGAAGCAGCAGCTGGACAACTTCACCAGACGTTATAGGGTTAACCTTGGTGCCCTTCACACTCTGCTGAGGCAGTATGAGGAGGCAAATGGAGCTGGGATCAGAGTGGACACACTGAGACCACGTTGGGACTTTTCTGGAGCTTTCTACTTTGTGGGCACGGTGGTTTCCACTATTGGTAAGTTTTCATGCAACCTTAATGTTTTGTCAGCTTCTTAGGCAAAACATTGACTGCTTATGTTTGTCTTCTGTAGGCTTTGGCATGACCACACCAACAACCATCGCTGGGAAAATATTCTTAATCTTTTACGGTCTCATTGGCTGTGCTGCCACCATCCTCTTCTTTAACCTCTTCCTGGAGAGGATCATCACCATGTTGGCTTACATCATGCGCTGGTGTCATGAGCGTCGCCTGAGGTGCGCTGGAGTTGGAGTGATGTCAAGCAGGGAGGAGTCATCTGGTGAGGAGGACAGTCTGGAAGGCTGGAAACCATCGGTCTACTACGTGATGTTGATCCTGGGAGTGGCATCCATTGTGATTGCATGCAGTGCCTCCACTCTGTACAGCTCCATGGAAAACTGGAGCTACGTGGACTCCCTCTACTTCTGCTTTGTGGCCTTCAGCACCATCGGCTTTGGGGATCTGGTGAGCAGTCAGAGGCAGCAGTATGAATCCCAGGATGCCTACCGACTTGGAAACTGTCTTTTCATCTTAATGGGAGTATGTTGTATCTACTCTCTTTTCAATGTCATTTCTATTGTCATCAAGCAAACTCTCAACTGGATCCTGGGTAAGCTGGTCTGTTCGGGGCAGCACCAGCTCTGTTCCTGCACTACACCTGGTTGCTGTTGGTTCTGCTGTCCCTGTCTCCAAAATAAAAATGATAAGCAGAGGCGTCTGCCTGGACACCTCAGACCCAAACGCATGAAACGCAATGCTGTCCAGCCCGTCTCCTCCCACTGCGCTGCAGGACGACACCGCTACAGAGACGGCTCAGTGGAGACCGTGTGCGACAGTGAGACGGAGGCAGTTGCTGAAGTGTGTGTTGGACGTCGCCTGTCAGGAGAAATGATCTCGGTCAATGAGTTCATGGTGTCCAATAAGGTGTCTCTGGCACTGCTGCAGAAACAGCTGAGTGAAACGGCTCACCAGGGCCCAAGGCAGAGCCACGGCCATCAAAACGGATTCTCTGGTGGTGTGGGGGCCTTGGGCATAATGAATAATCGCCTGCAGGAAACCAGTGTGGATAGATAGCATCGGACATATTAGTTGTTCTCTTTGCTTTGCTTTGGCTTCTCTATATTGGAGCCTTAATCCAACCTATTGCCTTAGAAAGGGATTTTTTTTAGTAAATGAATGTTGTTGTCTTTTACAAAATCATACTGAGAATACAATATTTTGATTTAGCATGAGTTTGTAGTGTGCAGTTTTAGCGTGCAGGTAATCGCCAATGTCCAACATTGACTCTGCACAACAGATGTATTGAGGAGCGACATGAATACAGTTGGAAGAATTCAGCATGACTGTGAAGAGGGGTTCTGATGTCCTGAAGTGATTGACTCATACAAAAGCAATCAGATGAGAGAAGCAGTGAAGGACCACTTAAAGAGGACTGCTGATTTAAGAGTGCTGCACATGTCCCCTGAGCTCCTCAACAGATGTGGTTGTATGTGAGGTGGTAGCCAATATTAGCGTATAAACAGTCCACAGTTTTCCACTTAGGTAACTGGCAGCATCGTTTACAATGTGATTTGTATTAGTGCAAAGGTTCTTAGACGCACTACAGGAGTTCACAAGCACCAAGAAAGAGACAATTTAATTTGTTGATTGCTCACAAGGCGCGCATCTTGCTCCGTCATTGCATGACATTGTAATTCGTAGTCATCGTAAAAGAGATCCAGGGGTTTTTCAATAGCGAACATCTAATCAAATGTGGCCCGTAGAGGACGTCCTTATGTCAATAAGTGCTTTTTAAATAGTTGCAGGATCACATAAATCGAGCAGAGATGAGATTCTTTACTATGCAAGAAAAACAGTTTTAATCCATTCCATGTAAACCTGTATCGTGTTGATTGTGAGGAGAATATCTTCATGGACACAACCATTCATTTTCATCATCGCTGTTAATAATTTAAAAACAGTGTATAGTCCTCAGTCAAATATTCTTTATTTAAGTTTTTAACAATCATGACTCTTATCATGTAATCTCTATACACAGAAAATGGCTCACTGAAATAATGTAACATTGCAATATGATGCAGATGAATGCTGAAACTGATCCGATCTGATGCTGTTTGTTTTTATCAGCTATATAAAAGATCAATAAGGCAGCACAGTACATACAGTATCATCCAGTTAATGGAAAAAAAAATACATTTCACATACACTTTATTAAACATTGTATCTAATGTTAAATATATATAGAACATGTACATAGAGAACTTATTCATTTTAAATTATTTAGGACTCATAAAGTCAATTTTTAGTTCACAGAATTTCAATTTACAACATATCCTAAAAAAAAATAAAAGCTCAAAAGATTTTAGGTTATTGGGTTGTGAAATGCATTTTTTTCTTGGAGTGTGTAGATTTCATTTATTGAATTGGTGTGTATTTAACTGTTGGGGCAATGAGGGGAAAAAAAGATCCAGTTGTGCATTCCCAGTCATTTCCTGTTCAAACAAAGGCTTCACTTCAAAACACTTGATTTATGAAGGTGTGGTGTTTAAGATTTTTGGTCAATGGGAGGATGTATTGTTTGCATCATAATCATAGACCAAATTAAGTCTAGCTTAATTTGACTTTCTTAACGCACCATCCTTCAATGGGTACAACTCCTGAATTAAGACACAGCTTAAACAGCTGTTTGTTATGTGAGGTCCTAGTATTTTGCAAAAGAAGGCAGCCGTATTTTGAAGAAGTATTAGTCTCATGCTATTAAATTTTCTGAAATATGCAGACCCTGAATTGAGACAGTAATTGCAATATGTAACTGTTTCCTGGAGAGAAAAGGAATCTATTCTTAAAACATTATCTTTAAAATGCAACCCTACATTTCTCATCCAATGAAAATGTACAGTTTCACAGTTGGTTGTTGTTCAGTTTTACAGGCTGTCATGTCAATTCATTCTTGGTACTTTCGGTTCACTGAATAAGAGGCAGAGATTTGTTGCTGGGTCGGTGTCTCTGAGTAAGTTTTTACAAAATATCCTTTTCATATAAATATAAAGTATCAGGCTTTATTAGATCTATTTTTGCATTGAATTTGTCATGACAAAATGCTCCTTATTAGCATGATGTAAACAAACACTGCTGTCTGTTTTTTGTCTCCTTTTTGCGCACATAAAAAAAAAAAACAGCTTTTATATATTCACATTAATTACAGTCCCTCCATGAATCCTTGGAGACAAAATCCAGATGGGCTGTTTAAGAGCCTTCCAAGCCCTGGACAGAGAGGTAACAAAAATATTACAGATGAAACTCCAGTCAACAGGAAATAACGTGTAAACTGTGTATTTTGTACTCACATTTGGCACTGTAGGCTTGTGTGTCTCTCGTCTTTGATAGTAAGCAGAAATAATGCAGTTCCGCCTGTAACAAACGGATGTAACGGAGTGTAATTCACAATCATAAGATGTGGATGTGTGTATACATAGACACTCATTTGCTCCCTCTTACTTGCTCTGTATGCCTCCACCTGGTGGTAATCCAGGGATGACCGTGGATGCAAGGACTGTGAGGACGGACAGCAGGTCAGGCTCCTCCCCTCTGGCACACAGCTCATCATAAATCTCTGTCAGAAACATGCAGATTAAGGAATAAGCCCCTGTATTCTTTACGATTAAGTCATGGATTAAAACATGTTTGAATTGCTGGGGAAAAAAATCTGTCTAAACATATGGGCACTGAAGAGTTTAGCATACATGGGTTCAAATAGGTTAAATGTGCAGGGACTATTTTGAGCAGTGGATCAATACACTTTGGTATTCAAAAGAGAATGCTAGGCGTGGAAGTGACTCAAAGTAATGACGATAAATGGTGAGCAGAATCGCTGAATGATGAATTTGTGCTTCAGCTGTGTTATAAAAGGATTAAAAATGGACAAACAAGAGGCATTGATTGACAAGTCTCTCAGAGACAAAAATCACTATGATTACATTACCCACACTGTATAACATGCTCACCTGCCACTTTGGACTCCAGCAGGTCTTCCAGCTCGGCCTCTTGGTGCAGTGCCTCTGCTGACAGCTGGGCGGCTCCTGGGAAACACAGCAGGATGATGCTGATGTTGTCCAAACTGCCCTGTGGAGTGAAGCAGAATCAGCAGCTGTGATTAATGATGGCTGACCTTACAAATGCCAGCGCAGGAGACGGTATATCATCCTGCGTGAACAGTTTTAGAAATGGATCATTTTCACCTCAAGGTTTGCCACACAGATGCAGCAGGACAGGCCAATGTAAATGGTGCGTGGAAGCAGCCGTGACATTTTGAGGTCATTGTGCATATCTAAGCTGAAGCCATGTTACATAATAGTGATGAGATGGCCAAACGTGCAGCATGGATGTTATCGCGCACATGTGGCAAGTGTTTATCTCAATGTGTTCCTATGATGTTTAAATATATCACCGGCCTGATTTTCATGGGTTTAAATACAATGCAAATATTATGTGACAAATCATGTAATACAATGAATCTGTTCTGCTGCAAAGTCGTATAACACCTTCCACCATGAAGTCTAGCAGCTGTAATATCAGTAATAATCAAACTTGATTTTTGTGTGTAGTGATGCTACAGTCAGTGACACTTTGTTATTTAGCAGTAATCTTTGACACTCTCAGAATGAGCATAGAATAAGCCCTCATGTGAACCTATTATAATCCTGTGTAACCTGCTTTGACACCCCCGGGTTTATTTTAAGGTGGTCTGTCAGACCATCGTACCATCAACAGTGACAGTCTAAGTGGGTCTAAACAAGAGCTGATGCAACTTTTTCAGGCTGAATTTTTGCTTTAATGACCAAAAAATAGATAAAGATATAAACAAAATAAATTGTAGTCACATTACTATTTACTTGTGAAGTATATATGTACAGTATTTATACAGTATAATAATGTTTACTGTATTGCCAGTCTGATCAATCCCTAATCCTATAAGCATGTTAAATGAATGAATATAAATATGAATCCTGATATGTGTGCACACTAAAAAAAACAAACACATTTAACTTTAAAAGCAGAGCTCTTCTCTCAGATCAAGCATGAAATCCTCGGCCCAAAATTATGTAACTGAGTCTGAAAATGTTTTTTTGTGTTTATAATCTGTTTAAAGGATTAATGAACAGCCAAAGTGCATAAAAATCACCTTGAAAATGGTTTCAAATATGCATGAAGCAGCTGGTTCTGACCTTATAGAGACAGAGGTCAATCACTTGGCTGCAGACATCTCTCAGGTCAGTGCAGACACGCAGCCGATTGTGGATGAAGGCGCACAGCTCCTCATTACTGATGGTGTCCCAGACGCCATCGCAGGCCAGCACCAGGAACTCATCTGCTGGCGATCGCTCCACAACGCACACCTCTGGCTCCGGTGACACCATCTGCTGTCTGGGTGTCCGGTTCTCTGCCCCCTTGTAGCTGAAGTCCCCCAGAGCACGGGACACAGCCAGGGACCCGTTGATCCGTTGGAGGGACACAGAGCCACCTGCGCTCTCAATGCGCTCTTTCTCCAGAGGGCTGTAAGGTTTGTGGTCCTCAGTGGAGAAGCAAACCTGACCAGACCGGCACAGCATGGCCCTGGAGTCGCCACAGTTGGCAAAGTAGATGTAATACGGTGAGATGAGGGTGGCCACCACAGTGGTGCCGCCTCTCTCCCAGCCCTCTCGACGTGCCACAGAGTGCAGATGCTTGTCTGTTTGCATGAAACCCTCTATGATGGCTCCTTTGACCTTTTCAGGGTGGTCCTCTGATCCTATCCCACCTGTGTGCATGAAGCATTCATTGAGCATCCATGAAAACAAATCAAAACAGCCGATCTTTCACTGTTGTCTCAAATCAGTAAAACACAGCAGAGCATCATTATCATTCTTTTTTTTAGATTATTCACCTGTGGCCAGGATGTTACCCAGGAGGTGTTGGGAGCAGTACTGTGCCACCGTGCTGCCTGCGTGACCATCAAACACAGCAAAGAAGCTCCACTCGGCTAGCTCTCCACCCAGCTGTGGCACACAGTTGTGGAAGTCCTCCATGTTGGCCCTCCAGCCCTGCATGCTCCCCAGGGCGTAGGTGAGGCCCCATCGTGCACAGCCCTCCTCTGTTAGCTTGTCCAGGACTGGCCTATCCAGGTATGGGCTTGGAGTGACCTCCTCCTTCTCCCCCTCTGCTGGCTGCTCTCCCTCTGCAGCTCCTCCACGCCCCCCCTTGAAGAAAGAGCTGACCCTCTTCTCTGTTTCTTTCACCAGCTGCCGCACGAATGCAGGCATCTCCACGCTGCCTTTCCTGGCTGTTCTCATGGCTCTTGTGGTCAGTCGATGAGAGGGGAATCTTCTTTTGTCGCCGGCCCGTTGTGTTTGCGGCTGGGATGGAGAGCTGAGCGGTATAGGCCTGATTCTGGGCCTGTGCAGTGTCTGCGTAGCCCTGCTGCTCCAGGGCTCAGAGCATGGCTGCCTGAGCTGATGGATGTTGTGTGTGCTGGTTGCTTACCCCCCTCTCCCTGTTCATCTCCTTCCTCTCCTCTCTCCTCTCCCTCTCTGGAGACCTCACTGATCAGCGCTTTCTCCTCCACTCATCCTTCTTCTCCACCTCATTCGGTCTCTTCTCTGTGCTGCTGTGATTTCACCTTCTCCCTCGCTTTTTCATAGCTCTTTCCTCTTTCACCAGCTCTCCCCTTGCCTTGTTATTTTCCCTGCCTGCTCTGTGATTGGCTGGCTATTTGTGTGCACCAATCCCTGCCTGTCTTGGATTGCCACTGTCATGTTTGAGCTCATCCCCTCCTATCGTCCTCCTATCTGCAGCTCTGCCCCTCCCACATCGTTGGTAATCTCAACCTTTGATCGGCTGAGGATTATAGGATTGTGGATTACAGGACTGTCGGCCATTTAGCACCACACGTGTGATGGTGGGAGACAGTAAAGCTTGTTTATTATGATCGCTTTAAAGTGATATTTCACCCCTTTGCAACAAACAGGCCATACTAAGATGCTCCTCATCAGTTTGAAAAACGTGAACTATAGACAATATTTTTTCAGCTGCAGTACACTTTTATTATTACTGAAAATTGTAATTCAGTAGAGACATCTGGGGTAGAGATATGTGCATATCGTGACTGTTTATTTTAAATAAGCAGATTGTATTTGGTTATGCTACCAAAACATGAATTACAGCTGTTTGGTTTCGCAACATTCCCCGAACAGCTGCTTAAATCTGTGGGATTTGGCAGTTTGACATTGTTACTCCTCCATTCATGATGCTGCGACCAGGAAAGAAAACAGTGATGAGATGTTAGAAATACATAAGAAAATGAAACTATTAGAGTCAAATATCTGCCCAAGCTCCTCAGTAAATAATGGAGTGTGGTACAACTGCACCAAGTAAAAAGTGGGTGTAGAATATAAAGTAGAGGGCATGATGGTCTGTCCTCAACAAGGCCTATGATACAAATATTCCATAAACATGTAATGTGTAGTCGGCCCTGGCTGATCACAAACATTGTATTATACTGCGTTTTTTCATACTGTTTTATGTATCTGCTTTTAATTACAATAGATAATATTGTTTCTTACAGTACTGAATCTATTTTGATTGTAACATGAAATGATTTCTATATTATTGTGTAGCCCCTTTCCTCTGCAGCTGCTGCAGTGCATTTGTCATTGTTCAGACTGAAGGTGATACACTCAGGATATATGCCCATCTCTCTTGTTTATATGTAAGACATGGTAAGTAAATAATCTTGTCGACTTTTTTGTACAAGTATGTCGTGTTTCTGATTCATTCATTAGGAATGCATGAATTTGTCATGAATGCTGCAGCACACAGCTGGTGCAGATAGCACTTCTTATCAATTCTGATGAATTTTACATTACAGTAAAAGCTGTTCCTTTCAGTAACGTGGCTGCAAGTGAAGGCCTCTGTGTGTGCAGGACAGTAACCAGCTGGTTGAGGGAGCATAAGTGTCTCTGAAAGCTGAGGGACATGGACATGCTGATGTCTCAAGTTCCCAATTTGAGTGTCGGTCTGTGTGTGTGTGTGTGAATCCAAACAGGGTGTATCCGATACAGGATAAAATTAGGCCAGGCAGACCTTATATTGCTGACAGAGCTGGGGTGTCCAAAAAAAGCCTGGAGAGCAAGCCAACAGTGGGAGCTCAAGGAAGAGAGGGGAGCAAGCTGGATCACCGCTGAAATGGCCACCAAACGTAAGGAAATAACAGTGACAGCTTTGAGTAAAGTGGATCATAGCATGCAGGGAAGTGGTCAGCTGACAGGTGGAGGAGAAATCTATTCCCCCCCCCCCCCCCCTTTGCTGAGCAGGTGTGAATACAGACAGGATGGCACGATAAAGACAAATTCCAGCGTGTCTTTCATTTGGTGGACAGATGGACAGATAGGCTCAGCTAACTGACTGACTGAATGTTGTTTGTTTCATTCTTGGAGATTCAGGTTGTCCCAGCAGAGAAGACGTATTAGTGCTGTCTCAGAGGGTATACACTGTTTCTAATAGAGACAGAGTAAAGTTGCAGTTATGCTTGGAAAATGACTTCACTGGTGTAACAGTATAAGTGTCTCTGTGGCTCACCATCATGTTTGTCTTTGGAAAATTAATGAATACAACATGCTTGTATGTAAATGCATTGCTTCTTTCTTCTAGTCAATTGTATATTGTATATTTTATGTTTGTGTGATTTTTAACTGCTAATTAGGGCGCCCATATAATGTGACTGTTGAAAATCCAAAGATGATTATTCATTCTTATAAGCAAACATAGAGGGACATATTTTTCTTTTCCTGCAAAAAAATAGAAGAAATTATATGATTTTTTTAGTCTATTTAAGTTAGATTTAAAACAGGTTTACAATAATTTCCATACTTTCTATAACCTGTTATTCTTCTGTCTTCTGTCCTTTTTCTGTGTATTGTTGATTCTTTTTAAAAGCATGAAATTCATGATATCATGGTAAACAAAGTGTCAGAAAACAAAATAGATGTATATTCATTATCCAAACTAACATTTTAAATAGTATTAGGTACCAGATTTGTGGCTGATTCTCAATGATTCATCATGAATAAACCTATGTGTTTTATAATGTGACATGACATGTCCCTCTTGTATCGACCTTGTTATGCAGTTGTGGACCTGGTGTACTGGCGGAACTTGAGGAAGACCGGTGTGGTGTTCACAGGGTTGGTGATCGCTTTAGCCAGCCTCTTCCAGCTCAGCGCCATCACCGTGATCTCCCACGTCTGTCTGGGTGTCATGTGCATCACCTTCTCCCTCCGTCTTTACTACAAACTGCTGGAGCTGCTGCGCTGGAACCCTGGCGTCCATCCCTTTCAGTGAGTACATCAGTTTAGTTCGCTTGTCCAGCTTCTCCAATCTTCTCTGACAAGAGAAAGCACACGGCTCCTTTAATCTGCGTGTGTGACTCTGTCCTCAGGTCATACTTGGATTATGACAGCTCTCTGACAGATAAGGAGACAGTGATGCTGGTGGAGGAGGTGGTGCTGCTCATTGCTTTTGCTGTCACAGAAATCAAACGCCTTCTTTTCATTGACAACATGGTGGACTCCATCAAGGTAACAGACAGTATGACTTTGTTGAGAAGCATCCCCTTGTTGGGGTAAAACCACACTCTGTGCTCTTTCTCTCAGTTTGTTGTGCTCCTCTATCTGCTGTCCCATGTTGGCGTCATGACCACTGGACTGACTCTGATCATAAGTGGTGAGTTATAGATCGTGTGTCCTCACACATAAACAACACAATAAGGGCTAGACTTCTTTGAAAAAGACAAAATAATCGTGACAAAAACAACATTCTTCTCTTCCTGGTCTCAGCATAGAGAGGACACAAAGTTCAGTCTCCTGTTTCATGGTCACATGCTTCATGTCTCTTGTGTCCACGCTGACCTCACATCACAGAGCCACTCACACAAAAATATGTCGCTCACAGAAATGTATAAGAAGAAAGTTTACAAGATGAATTTCTCCTTTGCTTCGCAGTCGTGATCGCCATTTTCTCCCTTCCCTTGTTGTACAAGAAGCAGCAGGTTGGTCTTATTTGAACTTTCTGTTCTTATTCTAACATGACAAACAAAACAGGTTCACTCTCACACTTTTGAGATGCTAAAAAGAAATGTGTTTATTCTGACAGGTGCGGATAAGAAGGATGGTGAGAGCAGTCAAAGCTTTTATAAAAAGAATCAGAAATATGTAAGTAACCTCTTCATTATATAACCTTATATTAACTTAACATCGTGCCAATAAAATCTTTCTTTTGTCTTTTTTACGTACTTAACCGTGACTTACTCCAGGTGCACCAGTCTGTATGAGTCAGTCAGACCCTCTTCTGCCCCTGAACCTGACCCAAAACCTGTGCCCACAGCTGCACCTGCTCCCAAGCAGAAAGCCAAGGCTAAGTAATTCTTTGGTTGCATTTGGAGGCACCCAGGATTTAGGATTTGGAAGATTTATGAATGATACATGTTCAAAAGGGAGGCTGCTGGAGGGGTAGCTCATTTTTTTTTCTCCATTTCTTCACCATGATGTTTGTTTACGGGAGCAAGGTTTAATTGATCCTGACAGCTGAAACAAAGCTGCCATTCACTGTGTGACAGGGAGGAGGGCTGTATGAAGGAGGAGGAATTTTATTTACCGAGATGCTCTGTGGGCAGTGTTTAATATAACCAGTTTACACAGTCATGTTCTTTGAGTGGGGACTGCACATAATATCACAGATTTTTTTTTTCCCGTTGATTACAAGTCTATTTATACACAACTAGTGAGCGCTGTGTTCCTGCAGAATTATTCATGAGGGAACAGTGAAGCATTATTACTCCTTTAGCAGCGTTCATACTTGGGCTGGTTATAGATAAAAGGAACAGCCTCAGAGTCATAAGCATTGATAGCATTACACTTGCTTAATTATTAGGAAAAACCTTTTTAAGGGGCAGTTCAGTACATTATTTATGAGATTGCAACAACTCCTCAAGATAAGGGGCCCCATTAATGCACCGGAAGACACTCTTTTTAAAGAGTTATTTCTAGCATTTTCTAGGCTGTGTTCACACAACATTGTTCAGTTCAGATTTTTGCTGTGTTTGGTGCCAGTCACCACGTTTAATTCAATGTTAATATAACAATACTGAGCATAACTTTGTGTGGTGTATCATATGTATTTTTGCTCTTTTGAGGC
>JAVQJX010174950.1:0-19557 GCA_036025115.1 Ambassis agassizii
GTAAAGATATCATCAACACAAATTACAGTATGTGTATGAGCTGGGTGTATGCAATTTCCACTAGGCTATCATAAAGATACTGCAGCATTAGGGAAAAGACCTTTGAGTTTCATTATGAGGGAATTCTGTGTCATTTTTATGGGGTGTGGTTTAAATTTGAGGGAGTAGAGGGTAAGATAAGAAGATAAGAACAAGCTGACTCATTTTTCGAGTTTTAAAACTTTAACTAGGACAAATAAGGCTAAAATGCAAATGCAGATAAGGACAATGGTTCCTAGGTAAGACAACTAAAAATGTCTGGGCAGGTGGGTACTGGTATTTATTTCCATCTTTGTTCAGGAAAAATAGATTTTCATTCAAAGATATGTCTTGCTTATTAGTAGCAATTAACATTTAAATCAATTAACAAAACTCTAAAATCTAAAATGATCTAAATTATTGGATTTGGGTGTGCACTTGCCCCTCCCTTTGTTTTAAGGAAGGAGATGTACATTATCATGGCTGTTTTGAAATAAATATTTACAAAGTTTTGATAGACTAGATGCCAGTACAGCATTTGGTTGCTGGACTCAGCATGTAATCAATTTGATTTGTCTAATGTACATGGAACAAGACCATACCAGGCCTAGGCCAGAGGTACAATGGCTTAGGTGGCCCCAAATCATATAACACAAGTTTTGTCAGTAGATTTTTCAAGAAAAAGCATAGTAGTTCCTGCTTAATGTAGTTCCTTACTAGAAAACTCAGTGCTGGCTGATCCGTGCACTCAAAAGAAGAAGAAGTTGCCATAACTAGAACTGGGAGCACTGGGAGAGTGCAGACCTCCACCAAGCACTTGAGTTTCCTCATATGGATTCACATGAAAATAATGCTCCTATATTTATTGTATCTTTTTTTTCCAGATGAGACTGAGTGGTGTGATAAAGGTCCCCACTCTACATAATTGTGTCTAATTTGCTAAACATCCGTCAATAATCAGCTGAGATATTGAGCAACACTTTTTAAAGTTCCATTTACTGCAATGTTAAAGGGAACCCTGACTAACGAAGCCATATTTGTTTCGCAGGCGTCTCCTTTATTCTGTGGTCCCTACAC
Source organism: Ambassis agassizii (assembly GCA_036025115.1). Taxonomy (NCBI): domain Eukaryota; kingdom Metazoa; phylum Chordata; class Actinopteri; family Ambassidae; genus Ambassis; species Ambassis agassizii. The sequence goes on from JAVQJX010174950.1 coordinate 1,096, forward strand.
CAACACAGTACACAACACAACAAGCTACAGTGCCACCTATGGACCAAACTCGATATTGACCTACTGGTACTACAATACACTACAGGTACATAGTAGATACAGAGCCACATTGAGCAGCTGTTGGATGTACTTTCCAGTCTAAAGGCAATTAAAGAAGCGATGTAAGATGGGGAAAGGGGAAAGGTGTGGGGAAATGCTTGTGGACAAGTCCAGCTCCTGGAAGACCCACGGCTGTGTTCTGCTCACTTCAGCCCCGATGCCTTTGAGTCATTTAGTCGACACCGGCTGATGAAAGAGCAAGCTGGAGCTGAAGGATACAAGCGACGACTACACCAACTGTTCAGTGCCTTGCTCAAGGGCACCTCAGCAGTAACTCTCCAGAGGCGACCCTCCGCTTCAAAGTCCAATGCCCTATGGACTACTGCCGCAGCAACCAATCTATTTAACGTTCCAGAATACATTTCACCAGCCAAAGGTAGATAAAATTATGTATTAAACGGAGTGTTTTTTTTAATACTGAAAATATTTAACATGTTTTAACTATATTTTCTTATAGAGGAGAACCATTGTAGTATATTTAAGCCCACATGTCTTATTAGTCAGGGACCCCTTTAAGAATAATAAATGACACTTTAGTCTTTCTTGCTGCACTGAATACAGGAGATGTTTCTGAGCTTCAAAGTCACACATTAATAATGAAACTAATCCTCATTAGAAAAACAAATCTTATCAAAGGAGTTCTGACCACACACTGATTAAATCTCTACAGTAGAGTTCAGATACCTTCTGATGTACCTTTTGATGAAGCTGCACAGCTGCTACTAGCATAAAATCTTTTGATTTTCTTTCTTCTTCTTTCTTTTTTTTCTTAGAACTTAAGCAGTCTTAAAATAGCACACCAAACCAGACAGATGTGACACTGATACAGCTGTCATTTTGAGATATGACTGATGGTCTCAAGATGAGCCTAAATGTGACTAAGTCCTGCATAAACTAACTTAACTGTAATCATGTGATATGGCAGCTTATAAAACGTGCAAATATGAAAGAACCTTTCAAAAAAGATCTACTATTACTAAGTAAGTGTCACAATGCTTAACTAGAAAAGCACTGGAAGAGGCAGACGTCCGCCAAGTTTCCCCATACATTGATTCACATGAAAATAATGGTCCTATATGTAATTTATCTTTTTTTAAAGCTTCATTTACCACAATTTTAGAAAAAGAAAAAGAAAAGCGATCCAGAATCCAGAATCTGGATCCGGATCATCACCAAAGTTTAATCATCTGTTCCTGATCACATTCCAAACATTTCCTGAAATTTTCATTAAGATCCGTCCATAATGTTTTGAGATATATTGCTAACAGACAAACAAACAAACAAACAAACAAACAAACAAACAAACAAACAAACAAACAAACGGATATATACGCCGGCAAAAACATAACAGGCCTTCTTTATATCTGACATTTAACATTAGCTTGTGCTACTTTGGGCGAAATGTGTAGTGAAAATAGAAACATTGAGGCATAACCATTGACTGTAAAAAAAATAAGGGTATAACCATATAAAAGAGGGCATAACGCGAAGCTAATCTATTTCCCGCCTTTTACACAATTTCCTGTTTACGTATTCGTTACCAACGACATGATGGTCTATAGCAACGACGCTAGCGCTAGTCAATTCGCTGTTAGCTAAATTAGCTATTATGCTATTAAACAGCAGCAACTGTAAAACTTGCGTGAACAGACATCAATAGTTTGAGAGGTTTTATCAATATATAACGTTCAACATTTAACATATAACGTTCAACGTGACTTCAGCTCCCCTCCAAAACCTGGTGAAAAATAGTAATACCTGTCTATATATCTGTCGAATAATAATATAATGATAATAATATGTCTGCCAGTGGAAAACAATGTCTGAGTGAGTGTTTACACCGATACTCCACTTCAGTTTGGATGATGCCAGCACTGCAGGTGAAAACGGTGACACCGGGAGAAACCCTGTGCGCATGCGCGAGAGCATCCTGTCCATCTTTTCCTGGTTTTGCGAAAACTAGATGCCATTTGTTTTATTTCAGTGTAAGTCAACACCTTGCTTCTTAACATTGTCTGAGAAAATGTTAGGAAAACTACAGTAGATGGTCAGAAATGTGTGAATACTCTTGTGATCATATGAACATTGCTCATGTTCAATACAATCACACAAAACTGTGTGAATGTAAACACATCCACAGAAGGATGTTCAGTGCCTCTATGTGTCAAAACACACACTTACTAACATGGGATAAAAATAAAGTTATGATACTTTTCTTCCCTTATTACACAAGTTTGGACGGAAGCTGGCCCTCTGAAACCCTGTTTGACAGACATTTCTGTGCCTGTGGTTGGTTTGTGGAGGAAACCCGGTGACAGATCAGCTCTGTGCAGGCGGTCTGATCAGTGTTCCTCAGCTCTCCTAGGACACTTTGGCCCCTAGTGGTCTGTAGTTTCCTCAAAAGACCAGCACAAAACACAACACTGTGAAAGCATCACTGTATTAAAACTTGTGGTGATCAAGTCCTGTCACCACTCAAACCCTTTTTATTCAAGCTAATGAACACATACTGTACATTCTCACCTGGTGGATATATTACTGTAATGGTGTTAAATTGCATAGTGTTTAACTATAATAGCTGGTAGACTGTTCGTGTGTCTGCCATCTGTTAGTTGCAATTTCTGTTAGTTGCAATTTCTTTCTACTCTCATAGTGGAACCTTGAATGCAACACTTGAATACCCACCTGTAACTCTTGATTACATTTGAATACAAGGCTTTGATACATCTATGCATTTTTTTTTAAATGAGGCAAAATACATACAGTAGTAGTTACATTCACATGGCAGTGATAGGCAAATAGTAAAGGACACAAATGGCACAAATGAGGCTGCTTTTAAGTGCTACATTGATGAAAGTTGTCCTCTCTCATTCACTCTTTTATTTCTCCATTAAGAGCAATGGAGAGAAAGTTCCAGAGATGACACCCCACAGACCCTGTGGTGTTTCAGCAAGTCACATAGCTCCGCGTTTCCACTGCAAACCCTTGGTACAATGTTTTTGTTTTGTTTTGTTTTGTTTTTGAGGCAGGAGGAGGTCATATTTCCCAAAAGGTTGTTGTTAGCAGTTGTATCTCTCCACTGTAACCTCAGCCCTATTTCACATCTGCTGTGGTACTTCCATATAGTGTCCTTTCACAGTCCTCCATCTATAACTGGGTGGTTTTGGTGGTGGAGCGCCTTGCCCTCCTGTCCTGGCGGTGAGGAGCAGGGAGGTGGCAGTAACGCGGCGACCTTCCTCGCGACTTCCTCTTGGAGCTACGTGGCATGCTAGGGTCTGGGGGGGCTGGTAGTCAGGCCTCCTCGGCCGTGGCGTCTATCCCAGCGTAGGTGAAGTTCTCAAACAGAGCCATGTTCACATAGGCCTGAAAGGTGGAAAGAAAAATGTGACTTAAGATTGAAAACGCTGTATTCTGTGTCTGTATGGAGAATATGCAGACTATAATTGTGTATTTTCTGTATAAAAAAGTATCATACAGGTGTCATAAACCAGACTATTTCTATGGTAAATGTGGACATTTGAACAGTTTAGGGGCGGTCTGAGGTACTGCCGAGGTGCCCTTGAGCAAGGCACCAGACCCCCGAACTGCCCCCACTCTGCCACTCTCATGTGCATGAGTGTGGTGTGTGGATGTGTGGATACAGGGAGTGAAAAAGCATATATATTAAATATATATTAAATAGAAAAAAGAAAATGGTAGTCTATGGGGATTGGCTCACTTTTTGGAGCCACCACCTAAAGTCTGTGTATGGAACTGCAGTTTATAAAGATGCCATTTGACATTAACGCATCCTCATGTCATTATGGATGCCAGATTTTGCAGTGTGAGCTGATTAAAGAAAGTAAAAAATAAAGTAAAGATGGACTGAGTGATGTTTCAGCTCAGGACAAGGTAACAGACCTTCTGGATCTTGTTATTCTTTGCACGGTAGAGTTTTAGAAGTACCACCATTTTAATATTACAAATATTCTAATAGTCTTTTCTGGAGTGTTGAACTCTTTCTCATGAAATACTTTTCTTGTAAGCCACATTTTGATGTGACTTCAACAAAAAAGGGACACCATATTAGAGTAATATAAACCCCCTAAATGGAAACAACAAGATATGTTCCTATTCTTCGCTTTCAATCCCACATGGTGTGAAAACAGCATTACCTTCCTGGCCTCCTGCATCCTGTTGAGCTGGACAGATATTTGGGAGAAGGGCGGTCTCTCATAGGGCCGATCCCTCCAGCACTGCCTCATCAGCTCATAGCTAGGAAGCAATATACATGGATGAATATGAGGTGAGGGAAATACAACGCAGCGGGCATTGATTAGTACTGAGCACTTACACTTCATCATCACAGTTTTTAGGTTTCTCCATCCTGTAACCTTGTGGCAGTTTTTCATACAGCTCGGCACATGTCATCCCGCAGTATGGCGTGCCACCTGACACACACACACACAAATGAGAGGCAGAGAGAATTACTTGCTACCTAATAATAAGAAGATTCTTATCTCCATATGTACAGTGTGGTCTGTCTGGGTAAAAGCGACATCTTCATGAGAAGCAAAACTACTCCGATGACTGTAGCTGAAACTTTTTCTGTGTATTAGAGAACCCCTGAATATAATTCACAGAAAACTATATGTTCTGCAATTTCTTAGGAGTAGCAACTGCATAATTAATTTATCGCCATGGTGTGAACAAGATTTTCAACGGCTCAGAACCACTGATGTCACTGGTTCTTGGGGCAATCAAGGGATCATTTTTTCATGAAGTCTAATAAAAATCATCTCATTATAGTGGGTCTTAGTGTTAGGCAAACACAACTTCAAACAACAAAATGAAGTGTGCAATACTATATAGGATCATCAGCAGGTTTACAGACCTCTATAAAAGCATTCAGGTGTGTGTTAAGACAAAAACAATGGTGTGTTAGAGAAGCAACAAGCCTCACTGTGCATATTCAATGTTAATGTCATTGATATTAGCACAATTAAAAAAAAATTTAAAAAAAAAAGGATGACTGAGGGTCAGAAAACTGCATCAGAACAAAGAACCACACTTGCAGAATAATGTCCTATGGGCACATGAATGTTCACCATCATTACTGATGAAAACCAAACACAGCGTTTCAGCAGAAATACCTCACACACACTGTCACACAGCGGTGGAAGTGTGGTGATTGGGGCTCCCTTGTATAGACATTTATTCTAAAGGCAAACATGAGGTCATCTGACAGTTAAAGCAGTTAATATGTTTTTGCCTACAGTTAGATTATTTCTGTATTGTGGTTTTTCTTTATATAAAAAACGCATTTAAAAACGAGGGTGCTAACTTTTGAACATGACTGTAAACATTACAGAATTATCACAACTGATTAACACACATTGAATTATACCTTGTAAGACAACAAGGTATAATTCAATGTATGAATTCAATTCAAGTTTTAAAGCTTAAAGATCTGTACTCACTATAACAGTGTTATATAGATTTGTGTTTCTAAAATTGGAACCATGTCATGCTGTGCCCTCACTTACCCAGGCTTACAATTTCCCAGAGCAGAACACCAAAAGACCACCTGTGAGACGAGATGCACAGATGAGACTGACGTGTAAGCAGATAAGAGAGACAGGAAGTAAACAGATTTGATTTGTTACTGGCTTTTAAAAATAATTGCAGGATAGGAAAAGTGCAATTAATTATGTAAAAATTTAAATAAAAATAGAAACATAAATTACTTGCAATAATATTTGGCTCTTAATGGTTCTTACATATATTTTTTTTCTGCATGGGAACTTAAGAGGAAGTCTGAGCAACAAAAAAACCACCATCTTTCCTGCAATCTGATTAGCGGAGTTCTCTGAAGAAAAATAACCACCAGTTTCACATATGTCACAATGCTGTGTGGTAGATGATAGAAGCAGACAAGGGTTGTTTGTGCAGTCAGCCTGTCCCTTTGCCCTTCTTTATCACTTCTTTTTTTTTTTTTGCACTTTTCTGCTTCTACTTCTCTCTTAGTGATGTTTACAAAGAGCCAAACGGCTACCTATGCTTCAGTTAGCGGTCCTCCTTTGTATAAATAGTTGACATACTAACATCTGTGTCTGTCTGCTAAGTTGTACATAGGGTTTCCTGGTTGTGCTTATCAGTTACACAGCACACCATTATCTTTCTGCCAGTGACAGGGGGATGATTTGTTGTTTTCTGTGGTCACTCTGTGTGTGTGTGTGTGTGTGTGTGTGTGTGTGTGTGTGTGTGTGTGTGTGTGTGTGTGTACATAATCAACATTTCACAACAGGCTGAAATGTTTGCCTGACCCCTAACGATGCACATAAATAGAAGGTGAAGTAATCAGTTTTTGAAATAGCTATTCCTAAGAATATTTCTGCACATAGCTGAATGTGGTAACTGCCCCACAAGACACTGTACAAATGCGTGTATTTCGGTTAGTTACAGTAATAACTGGGTCAATCATGCAACTTACACATCACTTTTTGTCGTATACACACTGTAGTTAAGGGACTCGATGGCCATCCAGCGGACCGGCAGCCTCCCCTGTGAGACAACACGCAATAAAATCAGGTCAAACCTGAATATTCAAATATAAACTGAAGTAATTTATTATGAAGATGGTGATAATGAAAACACTAAATCTACATTCTAAGTTTGGCCCTACATGACTTATACACCTTGTTACAGCAGGCAACACATACAGTAAGTGTGTTAATGATGCTGGCTGCATTCCACTTAGGAGGAGCTTATTGGAACTGAACCATCACAGATGATGTCTGCATAGTTTTATACAGTAAAACCAGTATAACATTGTATTTGCCTGTAATATGTCTCAGAAGCAGTAATTAATATTCTAACTGTGATGATGCAATGCAAAAAGTCACTACTGCCCTCTGCTGGTTAAAACTGTCCATCACTCACCATTGTCTTCTTAACGTAAACCTCCTCACCGCGGGACAGACCGAAATCAGCTATCTTTGCCACAAGGTTGTCACCGACGAGAACATTCCTCGCTGCCAGATCCCTGTGGATGAACTACATCCACGACAGAAGTGCAGAGAGGCGGAACAGTTATTAAGAATAATGCAGATTGCAAATGAACAGGCTTCAGTCATTATGAGGATGAAGATAAAAGGGAAACACACCCGTCCTCCTCCCACCTGTTTGTCGCTGAGGTAATGCATCCCGTTCGCCACATCCACAGCGAACTGCAGCAGCTGCTGGGAGGTGAGGGTGGAGGCGGTGCCGTGTTCTTTTGCAAAGGCAGGGTCGGTCTCCAGGACACGACTTTTCCTTAAGAAGTCCAGGAGGTTTCCATAGGGAGCGTATTCTATCGCTATATACAGGTAACCTGGAGAAGGCGGGAGGACAGTTAGATTTGATGGTGGCCTTAGCTGACCTACTTCCATTCCAGCTAGTAGGTGGCATTTAGTCCACCATTTAGTCTTCTGAAATCCTCCAGATGGCTGAAGTTTTGTTAGAAGGGGTCATTTGTAGTTGTTGGAGGGCTTTCATGTAAATTTCAACAGGACCAAAAGAAGAGTGCCAACACAATAAAGCAGCTGGTGGACTGACTGCTGAAAAGGCCTCAACCCCAATACAGCTACAGTCAAAAGAGCTACATTTTCTTCTGCAGTAAATGGAGCAATAATATCAAACACATTAAATCATGTGCAGACTCTGGTCAAGAAGAGGAATGAAAGTCAGCCACAGCAAGACATGAGTAAACAACAAGAGGGAGGTGGAAGAGTGGGGTCTCACAGGTCAAGAAGGGGCAGGACTTATAAGTACTTGAGGTCAGTGACATGGAGTGACGAGTGCAGGCAGGTTGGAGTGGGTGGAGTTTTGGAGTGGAGTGTCAGGAGTGTTGTGTGACGAGAATCAAAGGAAAGGTGTGTTGTGAGAGCAGCTATGCTGTTTGTTTAAAGACTAGTGAGGAAGTGAGGAAGAGACCAGAGGCAGAGCTGGAGGCAGAGGATGGACAAGATCAGGAATGAGGAATCAGAGGGACAGCTCAGGTTGGCTGTTTTGGGGGACAAAGTCAGAAAGGACAGACTGAGATGGTTTGGACATACAGAGGAGGGATAGTGGTTATATTGATAGAATATGTTGTAAATGGAGCTGCCAGGAAAGAGGAAGGTCAAAGAGGGGAAACATGGATATGATAAGAGAGGACATGAAGGTAGTTGAGGTGAGAGAAGAGGATGCTGAGGACAGTCAGGTGGAAACATGTGAGTTGCTGTGGGAACAGGCGAAAGGAGAAGAACGTCAAGGTTTCAAATCCAAAATGTTTTTCTTCTGCCATCAACCTTATTATAAAAACTCTCAATGTTTGTATTAGTCACCACAGAAAGTATGCTGTGACAGCTCATATATGGGATGCTGAAAATCTCCCTCTTGACTATCAGAAATGTTTCCACCTCTTTTACAACTTCCGCTGCATCAACTATGTCGATATGAGGGTTTGTTAGAGTAAGGAGCCGGTCCAACAAAAGACAGAACACATATAATAGATTATTTTCTCCCTCTATTATTTTCTCATCCATCATCTCCTTCACACCCCTGCCATTGTTTTGCTGTATGTATTTGTGTGTATGCATGTTCATGAGGATTGGCTTGTGTTCTTGTAATATCACAGTTAAACAACAGATGTAAACAAAGTCGGCAGTTCACCTTAAAAGTGAGGCCAGCAGAGAGACACGGGGAATTAGTCAAATGTTTATTTTTCAAGGTGGATTTGAGTTTTGTAATGTCCTCGCTGCCAGACTTCCTCTCTCATATGAGTTATTTGGATGTAACCGTTGGAAACCGATACCCTCATGGTAAGAACTCGTGTGAAGGAAATCTTATGCAAATATATAAACACATGCCACAGCAGTTTGGTAGTGAGCTGCATGGATCAAATCAAACAACAGTGAGAGTCCACAGGCATCTGGCAGGCAGACAGTATTTAGGTTGGACACATTCTGGTGCTTTCCAGGTGCAGATCAGATGGGATGGGTGTTAGTGTTTAAATCTGATTATTAACCTGCACGCTGGAGAGGAAGGAGGTGAATAATGCATCACCAAACATCGCCTACACACACTACAAATGAGATCATACCCAAATATGGTGGGTCCATCCATTCCCATGGCAACCAGTAATCCGATAACTTCCCCTCAGTGTATCATAATATCTTATTTATACCAGGTTTAAGTGAAGTATCCCCAGCTTTGAATGCAGGTTAATATCCACACATGCCACTAGATGTCGCCGACTCACCTCTGTTCTCGCAGGCTCCTATCAAGTTGATGATGTTGGGATGCTGGCCTAGTTTACACAGCACCTCCAGCTCCCCTGCAAAGTCTCTGTGGTCATTCTCAGAGGCAAACTCTGCAGGAAGAAGAGCACGCGCAGCATCGTTAGACAAAGTGCAAGCAAAGCGATTCTCAGCTCTCATCAAGTTTTCACTTCAGTCAGTCAAAGAAAGTACAACCACAGCATTAAATTAGCATTAAAACTGTCTGTGAGACATGATGAAGTGTACATATCTGATGATTTGGTCTCGTCTGAATCTTTGTTACACAGCATTTTTTTGTAAAAATGTTCTCTATTGGTAATGCACAACTGTGTATGGTTACAGATAAAGTGTCCCAGACCTGAACCTGTATCAGGAGTCACTATCTCACTCCTTTAGAGTGTCTCTACATTTAGGTGGCAGAAATATGTGAACACACCTTAATGTTCCATCTTTCCATTATTTCTAAATGTAATGTAACCTCCCTCATAGTTACCTTTCAGCATCTTGATGGCCGCGCTCATTTTGCTGCCGTCTTTCTTGATCATGGCTTTGATGACCTGGTTTTGAAACTATGGTTAGATCAATATATATATATTATATATATAATAATATATATTTAGAAAAAAAAGAGTCTAAACACCTGGCCAAAGTTGCCCTCTCCGATGACATCTTCAAACTTGATGTCCTCCCATTCGAGGATTGGATAGGTGAGAGGCTCTGGTGTGGGCTTGGGTCTTCTCGTCAGGGTCAAAGTGCCTGAGTTAAACTGTAGAATAGTTTCCTCACCCTGATTAAAATACACATATACTCGGTCAAATTCTCTCATTTGAGCAGATTCATGTTTTAAAATCTTTACCCGTACCGATCCGGATTGGTAGGTAAACGTGCGTCTGCGGTTCAGCATTGTCTTCCTGATGAAGAAAAAAGCCAGCAGCGCCAACAGGAGGGTCACGCAGGTGACACTGACGGAGCCCACCACTGCAACCAGCAGCTGGTAAGTGTCTCCAACAGGCTTCCCTGCCACACCCTGGGTGGTTGGAGTTATACTCTGAAGGCCTTTTTGTTTTTAGGAAGACAAAGGAAAGTGGAGCAGAAAAGTGGAGATATAAATATGAGATTTTAGTGGTAATACTGTGTGGGTGCTTTCGGACAGTGTTTCCCAACCTTTTTTCAGCCATGGCAAATATTTTGCATGTAAATAATAATAATTTTGCTCCGATAAACACCAGGTAGCATGTCGCTATCTTGACATTTAGTTGATTGAACGTTATAAAACTAAAACATGTAATAAATAAATAAATGTATATTACAATGTATATACCAAATACATCCAAATCATTTGTTTGGGCTAAACTACAAACAAATTTGCACTGAAAAACCCATAGGGATGCTAGCGCTATTAGCGTCTTACGTTTTATCTACAGTAAGACACTAACAATGCAGACACAAAACATCTTAAAGTGCTTTCTGTGCGTATCTAACAACACACACACAGGCAGATATGTTTAAGTGGCCAAACAAAGTCTAGCAGCATCTTAACACGGACCTTTGCCGTTGCCATGGAAATCACTGCCGTTGTCACTACGGTAAGCCTCGTAGGACAAAATTCAGCTCAGCATTCCCTCAAACTCTACAGGGCAGTACATTCATGTTCGGAACAATTAAGTGATTTCCCACGGCACACCTGATGATCTCTGACGGCACACTAATGTGCCACGGCACACGGGTTGAGAAACATTGCTTTAGGAGACTTACCGTCCCCTCGCGTCATCGCCTGAACAAACTTGCTCCACTCTCCTGGCACTTTAGAGAAAGCCCTCACTCTGAACTGGTAGAGCGTGCTGCCGTTCAGCGCCGTCACATCTTTGGTTGTCTTGTTCCCGTCGTCTGTATCCACCCAAGGGTGAGGGCTCCCCTGGCCGACCGGCTGGTACTCTATGATGTATTTAATGATGCCTCCGTTTGGATCCTCGGGAGGCTGCCACCTCACCTGGATGGCTGTCACAGACAGGGGCAGAGCCTGGACGTTACGTGGGGAGGATGGGCCTGAGACACACAAACAGTATATATGATTATTATTATTATACATATATTATCAACCAACACATCTACTGTAATTCTAATTATGTAGGAAGTTGGAGGTCCAAGCTGAGACTTATAATAGGTGGGAGTTAACATGCCGGATTTCATTGCTAGCCGTGTTACCGTATATTATTACACATATAAACACCATAGCAGCATGTCCACAGACAGATGTGGGACAGTGTTCACACACTGAGCCACAAATACACATCTAAACAAAGTATATTTTGTGTGCAGAGCAGCCATCTTGGATTTTTTGACTCTGGCTTCACAGGTAGAAACATTGACATATTATTGAGTCTCAGCTTGTTTTTTCGGAACTAAACTTTTTCCTCAATTTATACGGTTGTGGGCAGAGAGAGAGTCACTGAGCCAAGCACATGATTGTTGGACCATGTAGGCTTACATTGCTGTAGGCTAACCAGCTGTAGTTACCCTGGCTGTTGATGCGGAAGTGGTAGGGTTTGGATAGAGGCCCCTTGCTGCCACAGTTGATGAGGCACACCTCCACGGTGTAGTCCTGCTGATACTCCAGATTGTAGAACTTGGTGGAGAGCACATTGAGCAGGGTGGTCTCCTCCCGTAGTTTCTCATTGTAGGGAGGTGGCCCGATGAGACGCACTAAAAAGCCACTAGCCGTGCCAGAATTAACGCCATTGTTGGCGGGCAGCCGCCAGCGCACTGTAGCATTGCGGCCCTCCACCGAGCTGATGTCAATCTCAGGTTGAACTGTGGGCTCTGCAGCGACAGAGAACACAGGATGAGCCGGGGAGACGTACAGCTCGTTGTGCAAGATGCTTTTTTTTAACTTAAAAAAAGTTTTTTTTCATACAGTGTTAGCTCATAAAATAAGGGCACCAGCATCTAATCGGCATGGTTTCCCACACCTCTTTGTTACACTTTACAACACAGCACTAAATAAAATGTTTTTGCAGAATTTCATGTTTTTTTATTTAAATCAGTGTAATACCAGTCAAAAGGGATCCTCTCTTCCCACTTGTGCTTGTGGATGAGACCTATGCTCCTTAGTTGCAAATAAAATTAGCTCTAATTCTCTCCTGGACCCCACTTCCAGGCTGCTAAATCATTCCACATACGTACTCCTAAAGAGCCTTTTTCTTAAATTTTTTTATGTTTTTATGTTATCTTTCCTTCACTCTGATTCGTTCTCTCCCTCTGCGCCACAGTCATTGAGGATTAAATCCCTCTCTCTAATATTTGAAAACGGGTTTTTACTATTCTTGTATTATTTTGGCCTGCTGATGCCTGTTTCAGTTTTGATTTCTGGGGTTAAATTAATGTATTTTAGCAGAGCTAAAAGGCACTGGCATGTTTCTATATTTGCCCTAAACTTTCCCCGCATTTATCAGATGTGCCACTGGGGAAAAGACAGCCGCATCCATCAGGCATGGGAAAATCACTATTACCCTGACCAGACTCTTCTGGAGATTTGTTCCCAGGAAAAATGTTTCAGACAAATATAACACATCACATGTAATCTTTGTGTGCTGTCTCTGAAGTTGACAGTTAGACAGTTGTGGTCTTACCGGGACAGTCTGTCTCAATGATGGCTTCTGGGCCTTGGGCTCCCTCTCCTCCTTCCCCAGGACGGGTCAGCTGGACGCTGACACGGTAACGGGTTGAAGGCTTCAGGTTCATCAGCGTGATGGGCTCTTTGTCGCTATAGACTGAGGAGAAATGCAACAAGACGACAAATAAATATTGATTCATATTGATCAATCAATACGATTAAGCCTGTTATACCTATGATGGAGGACCACGAGTCTCCGTTCTCCACAGGCTTATAGAGGAGTTTGGTGGAGGCGATGGGGCCGTCTCCTCTGTAGCCCTCCACTGGCATCACAAGCAGCTGCTTGCTCCTCCTTTCCAGCAGTGTGGGAGCAGTAGTGGGCACAGGAGGCTCTGTGGGGGCATTTGAGACATCAGTGCCTGTAACATATTTAAAATGTTGTACAACACTAGAAGAACACGATCACACCTTTAATGGTGAGATTGAACTTGCGGGAGTCCTGGCCTCCGATGGTGGACACCCTGCACTCCCACAGTCCTCCCTCCTGGGCTCTCAGGGGAGGGATGTGAAACGTTGCCGTGCTCTTAAACGAGTCCATGTTGGTGCTCGAAGCCTGACGGTAAAATAAAGGGAAGCAATGTGATACATAGTGAAAACCCCATTTCCATTTCCTGCACCTATTTTTTGCCGCTGCTGGAATTTTCCTCCAAGAATGTCCTCACTCTGAGAAATGTCTTGGTTCCTGACGGAAGTGCTGCTACAAATCTTTATCGGATTGTCTGAATTATCAAGGAAACAGCAGAGAAAGAACAACAGAGAGTGAACATATCACTGTACACAGCGACGGCTGCACTGCAGAGTGATACAGCCTTATCTGCTCAGGCCATTGTGTTGTTGACTTCCTTAAATCATGACTCAGCCTTATATCCAACAGTTCAGAATTTAATTTTATCCTCGTAGGGCAGCTTTGCACAGGTCAAAGTTTTGGGGCTCTTTATGATCAAAAGTAAATGGACACACTTGTAGCTTAACGGTGGAAATGTTAATGCTACAGTCTAGTAGACCTGCAGCTGACGATTGATTACATTATTGACCAATTATCCATGGCTAATCAATCAATACATTCTGACATTATACTGTACATACAAACCATTGAAATATGTATGTTTCCAGACTAACAGTAACAGTTCAACAGTTTTCAGATGCTTAATGGGCTGAAGAAGGAAACCAGGAAAATGAAGCATGGCTGTCCAGGAAGGATAGAGGAAGAACCAGCATCACTAAAATCTGTTCACTTTTCCGTGTATCCCTATAACCTGAATCTAGTGGTAGGACCTGAATCATTAATAGGTGAAGTGATAGCACAGAGCCTGTTGGTTTGCTGCAGAGGAGAAAATTTAATTTGTTCTGTTTGCACACTGTAGAAAAACTGGAAACTCACATTTGGGAATATCCTCACTGGCTGCTAAATATGGCTGTGCCTAATAGATATCTGTTGTTTGCCAATGAAGAGTAACAACATGCTGTCCTGCTCACATCACAATTTTCATTACAGCCCACAAACTGATCAAGAACCATCCAAATAATTAATATAAAGGACTGAAGTCGTTTCCCTGCTGGCTGCTCTTAAAACACACATGTGCAGACATTTTGCTTTTTTTATGGGCAGTTTTAAATCTAATAGTTGTCTTCAATAAGCATCTAAATCTCATCTACAACATACAGGAAGTGGAGCTCCTTCAGTGACAGGCTTCTGTCTCTGTCCTGCTCCACAGACAGACTGAGGAAGTCGTTTGTACGGCTCTTCAGCTCCTCCCTGTGAGCCGGGCCTGAGCTACAGTACTAATGACTGTTTTAATCTATCTGACAGGACACTGCCCTCTTCTTACACACTGCTTACATGCTTTTCCTTTGCACATGGACTCATACAATCATTACAGTATCTGTAATAATGTGCTTGTATTGTCTGGTTAATATATATCTGCCTATCAGATCACTACAGTTTTTGTAGGGCATTACTTCACCACCCATGTACATGCACCTAATAGATATTTTTTTGTTTTTATTTCTTTGCTACCTTTCTTTATTACCTAGTGTATATACCATTCATGTGTGGTATGATGTATGTACCAATGTTGCTACTGGATACCTGAATTTCCCCTCGAGGATCAATAAAGTATCTATCTATCTATCTGGTAGATTCTAGAACAGCTGCTCCAACTACAAACTGTACTTTCACATATTTGTCACATGTTTTGTAACTGTTGGAGCTACTAAACCAAGCAGAGGAAAACTGGTTGATAGTGGGTGGGGGACAGCTGGTGAAGTCGCTGTCTCCAAATATTTTACAAGAAACCTTTGTGCCACACATAAACAGGGGGGTGTTGAATGCACAATTAATGATCCTGAGTGGTTGCACCATTGGTATATGAATGTGTGTGTGCTAGTGTGCACAAAATGTGCAAACCTCAAGAGCTGAGAAATGAAGCAGATGCGGAAGTTTTAATGCTTAAAATTGTAGTTCACACTGCAGCCTCTAGGGGCTGGCTCCAAAAAGTGGGTCAATCCCAATAGGCTCTCATGTTAAAATGGCAAACTTTACAGCAGAAATATCAATATAGACCATCTTTTCAATGGGAAAACATTAAACAAGCAAAAACAAGTATACACAGCATCGACTTTTTTAAAATGTACACATATCTACACAAATCATTGAAGGAGATACTAATTATATGTCCTCAGGCCTGTCCGCCCTCTTGCCACCTTGTGATGAGAGGTTGTGGAGGGCTCCTCCACCCCTGCCAGGCCTCATGTTTCAGTGTGGTGTTTACCCCCTCACGCTTTCCACAATGACAAACGAGAACAAATTGCAGGGCAGGAGTGCATTAGTGGGGTTATTGGGTTATGTGCCGGTAAAATATAAGCCTGACAAAATGCTTTTTCCTGGAGAATCTCAGAGGTGTCATCCTCCAAAGTGGAAAACAGAGCTCCTGCTATGTAACAATCCTTCTCACTGCTCCAGGCGAATGTGTGGTGATGCACAGTTTGAGAAGTGTGGTATGGTACTGTTTTTAATTAGGAGAATCATAACAGTGCAGCTCCTTTACAGTGGCAGGACAAATATCAGCACATCATATACGGCAATGGTAATTTTATGTAAATGTGGCAAACAGCACCATTTACTTTTTGGAAGTGGGACACAGCTGGGAAATATTTTAGGTTTCTTGTGG
Organism: Ambassis agassizii; assembly: GCA_036025115.1. Lineage (NCBI taxonomy): Eukaryota > Metazoa > Chordata > Actinopteri > Ambassidae > Ambassis > Ambassis agassizii. Next base: position 17,319 of record JAVQJX010174950.1, read on the forward strand.
GTCAATATATCATGTGGTGTAACCCACACCACGTTGTTGGACTTTGTTCTGCTGCTGATCAACTAATCCAACTAAGTCTGTCCCAAAGGATCAAATCTGTACAGAAAGCCATTACAGTCTATGGACATTACACACTAATAACAGTGACGAGTCTTCTTTCAGCTCTATTATACTCTGCACCAGGTCCTGAGGGAAATATCTATCTGTTGTAAATGGATGACTTTATTCATTATAGATGGTTGCTTTGTCTTATGCTGTACAGGTAGAATGCAGTGAATTTATCACAGGTACCAGCACAGCAGCCATTATGAGACTGAACAAACACAATAAAGTCAATAGCCATAAAACCAAAACAGTATGATTACACTCACCTAGGCAAAGAGTAGAGGTTAATGCAAGTCTCTGAAAAGGTTGCTAAGTAAAAAGCTAGTACAGTATTTATAAAAAAGTACAATATAATAAATGAAAATTCCTGTTTCTCTTGAAATGAGTTTTACCCAATTTTTTGCTTTCTACAAGCAGCTTCTTATGTTTCCTCTTTCACATTTTATTAATCTGATTAGATGAAGTCACTTCATCATAAACACAGCTGTTTTAAATATGTGGGGGAAATTATCTGTATACAGACAGGGCCAGTGGCTGTTTATTTCTGCTGTTAATTTGAGCCTTCATTTCTCTCCTCTTGAGTCTTCCTCTTTCTGTAGCCTTAACAACCCACACACTAATAAAGATATGAAGGTCTCACAAACAAATAAAGATTTCCCAGAGTGGACATGTAATGTAGGAAATAAGATAAGTCCTGCTGATATGGATTTAGTTTGGCACTACTCAAATAAGGCACAGCTGAAGGTTGCTAGGGAACCTTGGATTTCAGGAAGACACTGTCCTGAGCCCCACAAAATACAAATATGGAGTTTTATGGATTATACATTAATTTAACCGACAGCATGGTAATGTAGCCTAACATGTGACATATCGTGTTGCTTATTGCACTTCTGGTTAGATGCTTCAGACTTAAAGTAAGCTGAATATGCTGTTTGAAGTGACAAGAATCTGACATTTTATAATGAATTATACAACACAATATACTAAAAAACACACGCTTCAGCCTTCCTTTTCTCTTGCATGGTCTCATACTGTAGAATTGCTGTTGTCTCCTTCACAAGACCTTCATGAGGCCTTGTTGATGGAACACAGGAGAGGATGCACACATTTGCAGGAGCGCCAGATATATGGCTCAGAGAAGAGATTGTGACAAGGTTCTTTGCAGAGGCAGACATGTCTGACAATCTCACATTGTATTCGTCCTACTCCTGTTTATCCGAGTGGCCTTGGTTAACTGCTGCAAAAGAGAATAGGAAGCGGGAGTAGAAAAAAAAAAGAACAGTGCTGAGAGAAGAATTACAACAGAAATTAGAGTGACAGAGTCCAGACAGACAAATTTAGAAGCTCCAACATTTTCTAAAAGTGTATGAACTCTACCGCAGCAAAGAAGTGAATATAGGACACTGAAGAGAAGAGAATGTTCACTCTATGGTAAAAGAATCCCTTTGCAGTGTTCACACACACACATAGTGGGATAAAGGATGCACAGACTATGACCGCAGCTCCCTCTTGCCTAATTGAGTTGATTGATGCTGGTGCACTAACTTGTAACATCCAGACTTTCATTAAAACAAAATGTGGAAATCAAGATAACAACACAGGGGGGGCCTAAATAAAAGTGGCAGCCTTGAAATTGGAGCAGATATAGGTCCCCAGGGTCTCACTTAATTCCCAAAACAGACTATTTGAGACACCATAATATTGGAAGCCTTCCTCATTTTCACTTGTAATTAGTTTGGAATTGTCGATGAAAGAATAAAGGCTCCACAGGCTTGAATCGGTGACCATTTGTAATGGAGACCATCTCATTTTCTTTCAGTTAGCAAACACAATAATGCTACATATACCCAATAAAGAATAGGAAGAGAAAAACCTTGTTGTTTTGAAACCTGGCATAGCCTGCTCCATCCATAGATTAACCTGTCACTGATAAGCTTAGTAACACTTTGTGAACTCATCTACAGCTGTCTTTGAGGATAAAAATTAATATACAGGCAAGAAGTCTAACAGTTTACAGAAGACTTTAACCCCTGCATATAAATCCATAAAATTTATTATTTTATCTACGTTGAACATGTGTCCTCAATCTCTTATGTCAGGGCTGTGATAAAGTTAAACAGATGCACACCCTTTA
>JAVQJX010175019.1:0-11135 GCA_036025115.1 Ambassis agassizii
ATATATATATATATATATATATATATATATATATTTATTAATACACAAAGCCTGACAACTACCAAGAATGACGCAATGATGTTTAGTCATAATGCACATCAAAATACATCTCTGAAGATAAGAGCATTACCGGTATATTAAAAAACTGCGTCCATTTTTTTTTCAGAATATTTAGAACCTGTAAAACATATCGTCATCATGTACAGCTCCTTATTTGTTCCATTTTGTTTTAACACAAACTCCCATTTTGTGATAGTACATCCAGTTGTTGGCTGCTGTGTTTTTTTTTTTTTTTTGTTTGTTTGTTTTTTTAATGATAGATGACATCTTGAATTGAACACACACTCCCCACAGATATGTATGCACAAACACACCCATAATGTGCTGTTGGAATGATAATTTTATGGTTTTCACACACACACATATGCACCTCTTGGCTCACAGACAAGGTGGCCAGAGGGATGTTCCTCTCCAATCAATGTCCGCCAGGTGTCTCAATATGATAGCAACCCATCCGAAGGCAGAACACACACGCATTCCTCTCTCTGCATTTCAAACAGCCCCCCCCCACCCCGGATGCGCCGGGGCCTAGGCACGCAGAACGCAGCCTATGCTCCTGTTAAACAGTGTCACTGCCGTCTGCTTCGTGCTGAGGCGCTCACATTTGTAGAACAGGTTCAAGGACCATCTGTTCTCCACAGAGTTTCACTCTGGTGTTCTGTATTGCTCCTATAGCTCCACGTCAGTGCGGACGTTTGCCTCCCCTTGTCCTGACATGCCTGTCTTGTCAATCAGTCATCACTGTGTTTTTGTTTTGTTTTTTTTTAGGTGCAGGTGGTCATCAGGACAGCATGTCACCTTGCTGGGTAGGTGGTGCCTGGCAGAGAGGTGGTGGTAGTGGTGGTGGTGTTGGTAGTGGTGGATTATTTACAGATCCTGTAAAAGCAAAGGTGAAATGATAAGTCACGAAGATATGACGTGTTCTGACCTTTAGCCTTACTCTCACTTCACATAGTTTTGTAAGCGTTGTAAATGTGCCGCACAGGCAGCTGTTCGGGCCGCCCTGAGCTGTGAGAGCGCGTGAGGGTTTGTGCAGAGTGAAGATATAAAAGCAGACTGGCTGCAGCGTGCAGGAGTCGGGGGGGGGGGGGGGGGGAAGGGATGCAGCGGGCCGGTGAACCCATGCCTCTGTGAAAGACACAGCGGTAACGCCTTCTAATTGTGCTGGTGTGGTGGTGGTGGTGGAGCACTTTACTCCTCTACAGCCTCACAGTTTCTCATGTTCTCTCACTGTCTTTCTCTCTGAACTGCCAGCTGCCCATCGTCATGGCCTGGACTCAGACCAGCAGCTCTCTCTCTTTCTCTTTCATCTTCCTCTTTCAATCTTTCCTCTACTTTCTTTCACTCCCTCTCTTTCTGTTTACCTCCCTAGAGTTGCTCTCATTCTTTAGCACCTTCTGTCTCCCTTGTTTTCTCACCACCTCTCCATCACAGAGTGCCTCTCCCTTTGCTGCCCGTCCCTCTTGTTGTCCTCTTCTCTTTCACTCTCGCTCTCTTTCAGCGTACCGCTCTCTGATGTAACTGCCCTCATTTGTCTGTTGTTCCCACTCATCCTTATCACAAAACAGTCTGTTTTCCTCTCCGCTATGTGTGTGAGCTTACCGGTAACCTGTTAATGAATCTGCGTGGACACATACAACACATGGATGTTAAAGAATCCACAGCTGACATGCATTTTATTTCACAGGCAGAAAGAGAATTTCTGAGCAATGGGTGTGTGTGTGTGTGTGTGTGTGTGTGTGTGGGTGCATACGTGTGTGCTGGTTCTTGCCTTTGATTAGGCTGCTCAGCGTAAATTGGCGCAGCACAGACCCACACACTCACAGACCTTCAGATACCTCAGCTGATGACAGCTCTGCCTCAGCCCGCTAACAACAATCTCTCTCTCTCTCTCTTTCTGACTTGCTCCCTTTTCCCTCTCTGTTTCTCACACTCTATTTCTGCTGCTTAGACGTGGGAGTTGAGGTGAGGAAAGGTGGGGAGAGGAAGATGAGAAAGAGAGAGGGAGAATGGGATAAGGAAGGAAAATGAAAAAAAAAAGGGAGCTCACTGGAGATGAGAGGTGAACCGAGAGTGAGAGACTGAGGGAGCTGGAGCAGCGGGGGAGCACAGAAGCAAAATAAGGGGAACGGGGAAGGGGGGAGGGAAAAAAAAGGAGGAGGAAAAAAGAGAAATAATGAGAGAGAGAAGGAACGAGAAATGGTGGAGTGAACATGTGGGGAGAGTGATGGTGGGTGGGGTGTTTTGATCAGCAGCCAGCTTTTCATCCCTGTCAGTCTGCACAGAGGAGAACAGCAAAGCAAAATGGAGAGAGAGAGAGAGAGAGAGAGAGGGGATGCAGAGAGAGGGGAGGGAGGGAGGGAAGGAGGCTACTGCCACTGCTGCCTCAATGCACCGCTGCTCCCTGCTGAATGTCAGCATCTCTAACTCTCTCCCAACACCACCCCTGCTTTTGACCTTCCTCTCTGCTGCTGCAGTGTCGACACATCACCAGCAGATGGCGACTATCATGCAGGAAAAGCTGACTGTGATAGTCATAACAGTGGGTGTTGAGTGACAGTAAGGGCACCGGTTGATATGGGTTTAGCTTTACAAGGTCATCGGGTACTTATCGATCAGTTCCAGATGAGATCCTTCTTGGATTTGGTATGAGGGAAGGATACCTTATGGCTTTTGCAACGTAAACACCCAACGCTGCTTGACTCAGACTCTGTTTAACAAGAGCTGACAACTGTGGTTCCTGTTATGTGCTGTAACATCTATCTAGTCAGGGTGCCGCTGCTTGTGACACAAATGTGTGAGTTCTTTTTTGGTGTTGAGGGGGAGGTGGATGACAGGCGCGTGGGGGGAGGGGGTCAGGGGAGAAATAAAAAATAAGTTTTGGAGGAAGTCAGTGAAGCAGAGGAGATAATACAAAGTGGCGCTTAGAGCAAGAGATCCGTTTGTCAGATTGCGTTTTTCATTTTCTTACCTCATGTTTTGGACATTTGATGGAGAAGTCATCCTCATGGAATGTGCAGCCTTGAAGGTGAGAGAGAAGAAGAAGAGGATAAGTGGAGCAGATTGACAATAACAATAAATCGTACGAGGTAGATATGCATAAAACACCTACAGTTTTGATGAATGGAAATGTTGGTTAAAGTAAAAACAAATAAAATGGAGGAAGCCAGAGAAGAACAGGGGAAAGTGAGAGAGACTGGGTGGATGACTTGCAATGCAGGCAGGCAGGCAGTCAGATATGGCTGGTGCACTCAGCAGGATTAAAAAAAAAAAAGAAAAAAAAAAAAAAGGCCCCGCTCTGTTCCCTGTGCTGGCTCGGCAGACATGGCAGGCCTTCTAATCCTCACACTGTACTTCCTTGGCATGAGGTGACATAAGGGGAAGCTATGTCACACATGCGCTGACACACAGACATTCAATTGTATTGACGAAAACAGCAAGCAGGGACACACACACACACAGAGAAAGGCACACATAGGGAAGCATTTAGGCAGACATTCAGGTGACTCACACATAAACAGATGCATGCAGACGCACACATGCACATTCATCCCCCTAGACAGCACCATGGATGGATGGAGCCACAGGGGTTGTGGTCAATAATACACCCATACACACCCTCTTCCCTTTACCCCCCCCACTCCCCCCCCCCTGCCCTCCTTCTTGCACACTCCAGGGTCCCACTTTCCTCTCATCATCCCATTTATTCAAAGCTCCCTCTTTCTATCCTGTTTTGCTCTCCCTTAGCGCTCTCAGACGTCTCTCCTCTCACTCAATAATGTTACTCCTTGATGCATTTTCCTCCTCTCATTTTACCCACATTCACTCCCCACCCCTCTCCTTTCATTCTTATTTTTTTCTTCCTCTTCTTGCTTTATTTGCTCCCTCCCCATTACCCTCTCATCCCACGCCCCGTTTCCCCCTTTCCATTTCCCCTCCTCATCTCCCCTCCCTGATCCATCACTCCTCTTCACTTTTCATCCCTTGTTGCGCTCTTCCTTCTCTCACTGTGGTCTCTTACCTATCTCTTTGGCGCAGACATAGTGGTATTTATGAGAGCAGCCTCTCCAACAGCAGCTGAGGGACGCCCCCACAATCTGGCACTTGTAGCAGCTCTGGGGTTAGTGAGACAGACGGACATAAGACCAGTAAAAGAAACAAACAAATTGACCAAGAGGGACACATAGAGACAGAAAGAAAAAAAAAAAGAAGAGGGGGAAATGTCAGAAGTTAACAGCAGTTCTGAAAACAACTGGACATGCTGTTTCTCTTAGCTTTCAAACACATTTTTAGTAGTGTAAAAGTCACTGGTGGCTTGCTATCGTACCGTTTGGGCTGAGTTGTTGGCAGCCTCTTTCAGTCCATATAGTCTCCCAGCTACCATAATTATCCCCTTGGTCCAGATGGCACAGTTTTCATGGGCCCAGTGCTCCCTCGACTCTGCCTCCATTTGCAGCTTTTGGAACATGCTGTCATTGCCTTCTTGGTCTCTTGGGATGTCTGCGCTGATGGTTTGGAGCTGTTTCATCCTCCTCAACCTCTCTCGTAGCGTTAATCTTTGTGGACCACCCTCCCGAACTAACCTTTCTTTTCTCTCTGCCCGTCTGTATCGCCAATGATGGGGCCTACTACTAGTGCCCTCTTCAGTGGATGCTTCTGTATCCCCCTCCTTTTCTGTGCTGCTCTCACCCTCAGTCTTTGAGGAGCTGCCTGGTTGTTCATCGCCGTTACTGCTCTTGTCAGTGATCCTGTCTGACTCTTCCCTGAAGGATTCCGTATACCCAGTCGTCAAAAGCTTCCGTGGAATGCCATCCTCTGTGTAGTAAGGGCCACACAGATCACCTAGGTCTTTGTAATTTGCTGGCTTTCCACACAGGCTACACGAAAGACACCTCTCAGTTAGATTTTTATTTACCATGGGGCCCTGTAGCATGGCTGCAGTGTGTGGCACTGTTTTTGCGACTGTAAATGGATTTCTCATTCTGAGTATGCCCTTTTTTCTTCGTCTCTGAAATACTGCTGCGTCCTCTGGCTTGTTGATGATGGCACACCACGAGGAAAAGTCTCTGGAGTTGTTAATCCGTACATAAGGACAGAAAGACAGTTTAGAATTTTGATGGACTAGTCTGCGCCGAAATCTTTTTACAGAGATAATCTCCGTCTGTTTTTCTGACACTGTCACTACAGGTCCAACAATACATGTCTCCTCTTTTTCTGTATTTTCTCTCTCTCTTCTTTCCCTTTCTTGTTTTTCTCTCTCCTCTTTTTCTGCTTGCTCACATCCTGCAGCTCTGACCACTGCCTCAATTACCTCCATGGCATCTTTCATCCCAGGCTTTGGCCCTGGTTTTTTGTGGATCTTAATGGGTTTGCCAGGGATCTGCTCTGAAGAAGCTTTGCCGCTTTTCCTTTTGGTTGGATTCACTGATGGTTTTCTGCCTCTTCTAGGTTTATTTATGAGCTCAGTACTGGTAACCTGGGCAGGTTCTATGATGTCATCTGGACTGTTCAGCTGAGGTACTGTGGACTCAGTAGGGGTGTCTTTTTCTTCCACCATCTCCTGTTGCTCTGCTGTTTCAAGGTTTGTCTCTTCCTCATTTGTCTCTGCCTCTTCTGGTGGGACTTGGCCTTTTCTCTTCTTCCTCCTCTGTTTAAGGTGCATTTCATGGTTGTTTTTAATAGCCCTCTGTTTGGCCAGCCTTGGTGTTGTCACTATTAAACTCCCTGCTTCCAAGGCTAGAACTGAAGCATCTGTACTTTCTACTATTGCCCATCTCTTCCTTTTTGTTCTGGAAGATTTGACTTCAGCAATAGGCACACTTTCTAAGTCCTGTTGTGTCCACTCACTTGGAGCTTCTATTGAACTCCACTCCTTGTCAGTTGGGACATCAGTCTGAGTCCCCGGTTTGAGGTTTTCCTGTCTTGTTTCGGTCTTATTATCTTCCACCCCTTGTCTCAACCCCACTAGTGTTGATACCTCTTCACCTGCTTCATGGTTTTCTCTTTCTTGTGCCACCTCCTCCTTTCTCACTGTCCCTTCCTGCGGTTTCACTTCTTCATGTCTAGACTCCACCATCTCAGTGCTATTCATCAGTATAGATGCCTCACCTTCCTTTAAGACATGTTCAGACAAAACCTTGGTTGTTACATCATCATTTAGATTGCTGTCTAGCTGTGGAATTGGAAGGTGTTTTTTTGAGCTAGGGGATGTAATTTTTTGCACCATGGCCTCATATTTCTGTCCTCTGCCTTTACGTGGTGGGAGAACTTTTGTTTTAGTGAGACATTGAGGAGCCACCACATGGACATCATTAGTGCTGTCAGATCCACTATTGTTCAGAGGAGTTTCTTTGGTTTCAGGAGTGACCACAGAGTCCTTTTTGTGTGGCCCTCGCTTTCTTCTAGGGCCCCGGAGAACCTTCTCTTTCGGTGTAGTGACAACCTGCTCTAGCAGTGGTGGTTGGGGTATCAATGTTTTTGGTTTGGGCTTTGGACCCCTTTTTTTCTTCACTGGGAGAGGAGAAATCTCTGGGATGGGTTTCCGTTTAAGTGGAAAGGATGCCTTTTCTTCAGATTGTTCACTTGGGACTGGTGGTGTGATTGGGACCTCTGGCACATCTGTGTTTTTGACTGAATTAGGAATTTGATTGATAGTCTCTTCCACAGTTATGAGCTCATCTACTTTTGGAGAAACATCATCTTTAATTTCTGTTAGTGTCTGGGTTATGATGTCTTCACTGAAGGTTTTTTCTTTTTCTTTTGACAGTTTTTCCTGTGAGGGCTTTCTGGATCTCAAAACCATGTTCTTACTTTCCTTCTCTGGTGGTTTTGCCTCTTGGTTTGTTGTTTTTTCCTCTGTTTGTATTGATTTTACATCTTGATTTACTGGTGATATTGTTGTCTTTAGGCTTTTTCTACCTCTTTGTAGTCCTGTAAAAGGTTGTATTGTTTCTTCTTGTTGAACCACCTTAGTTTTAGATACTGAGCCTTTGGGGCGACCTACTTGGCCTTTGGTGGGTGGAGTGTCATTGGGGGGCAAAACATCTGCAGGTTTGGGTACTGGCTTAGGTCCTGGTTTTGGACCAGGTTTTAAAGCTGGTTTGGACCCTGGTTTTGGTCCAGGTTTTGGACCGGGTTTTGATCCTGGCTTTGGTCCAGGTTTACGTTTTGGAGGAGTCTCAATTCTCGGTGGCAACTCTGCTTCAATTAACGTGGGTTTTGGCCCTGGTTTTTGCCCTGGTTTTGGCCCAGGTTTCATCCCGGGTTTTGGTCCCGGCTTTAGGCCAGGTTTGGGCCCAGGTTTGGGCCCTGGTTTTGCTCCTGATTTTGCTCCAGGTTTTAGACCAGGTTTGGGCCCTGGTTTTGGCCCAGGCTTTGAACCTGGTTTTGGGCCTGGTTTTCTCTTCACATGAGGTTCAACTTTGGGTGCCAAGTCTGGTGCATTGAATGAGCGAGTGCACATTCTTGATCGAAAACCATCAGTTAGCATTTTGGGGGTCTGGCTCACAATAGATTCTTTATGAGCTAGATCCATTTGTTCTGAGAAAAGCACAGTTTTGCTTGGAGGCATACTGGGTTTTTGTGTGGGCAAGTGGGTCCCTTCCTCTTCTTTTTCGCCTTCTCTCTCCAAGCTTAGTTGTCGCCGGATTCCCACACCAGAGTGCATGATTCTCCTTCTGCCCCTGGCATGCTTACGTCCAAATGCCCTCGGCTGAGGAGACGGGGCCACAGGCTCTGACTTGGCCTGGGGGGTCACAGCACTGGAGCAGCTGATGCCCGGCTCCATATCCTCATCACCTTTTTTGGGGGAAGGTGGAGTGTCTGCCCAGGAGGGGGCTGAGGGAAGTATTGATTTCCCTGGCAGCTGAGGAGAGTCTGGCTCTAGCACTTTAGCATCACTGTGATCAATATGATCCCTGGCCTGAACTAGGGGTGTTGCTTTGTCATTGAGTGCAGAGAAGACTGGCATTGCAGACTGAGGCTGGGGGGCAGTATCACCAATGGCTGACTCCATTGTTGAAGCATCAGCCGCTGCAGTTGCCGCTGCGGCATTTGGATGTAGAGGTGGTCCTGCACACTCCTTGTCAGCATGGAGCTCAACGTTGCTCTGCATTTCTGTCTTGTTGTCAAGATTGGCAGAAAGCTTTTCTGGTTCATCTCTATTATTCATGTGCTCCATAGTTGATGATTGGCTCATTTTCTCCTCTTCTTCTCCCATATTCTCTTTAACCTCCGCAGACAAAGGAGGGGAAAGAGGACATTTCTGTTGTTTCTGCATTTCCTCTTGATCCTCTTCAGTGTCCTCCTCTCGTTCTCCCTCCTCTTCTACCACTTCTTCATTCTCCTGATCTCTGCTCTCTCTCTTGTCTGTTTTGCTCTCTTCCAAGGCTTCAACTTGGGGGGTTGGAGAGGTGTTTTCTGAGCTGTCCTCTTTCTCTGTGGAATATTGATCCGGCTCAAGGTCACCACTAGAAACAAAAGGTAATGTTTTCACTGAGCTCTCAGATGCAGTTGGCGACTCAGACTGAAATGCCTCTGATTTCGTCTCTTGGCCAAAGTTATCTTTGTGGCTAGAATCAGAGAGACCTGCTGGGGACTGTTCCACTGAGTCTCCTGCATCAGGGTCATATTTGCTCTGGACCCCTTGGTACACTGACTCCTCGTAGCAATATTTTTTTTCTGTTACCGCTTTGTTTTCATTGCTGTAGACAGCTGAGCATTTTTCATCCTCTTCATCTGCCCATTTCTCTATTCTTTCTGTAGATTTTGTTGTGTCTGAATCTCTTTCATTTTCAGACAAAGTTCTTTCTGTTGTCACCTCCTCTTTGTCAACTAATTTCTCCGTCCATGCTGATTCTTCAAAATTCTCTTTGACAGCCTCATTGACATGCTGTATGTCTGAAGGAGAGTCTCTTTCTTGTTTCATGGGACTTGGGATTGTAATGCTTGTTGGAGACCTCTCATCACCAATACTCTTCACTGGAGTGCTCATACCATCTCCTCCCTGCCCTGACTGACATCTAATAGGGTCAGGGGTGAGGTTGTGCAGACCCGAGTCTCCAGACCTGGTAGACATATCATCTGGAGATGCCATTGAACATGAAGACGGTGTGTCCAAGCTGAGTTGCGTGTTGTTATGCGCCTGGGCTGGACTTCTGCCCTGGCCAAAGTAGTAGTAACTCCTCTCCAGTGGCTCCTCACTACTGCTGGAGTAACCCCCCTCATGTAGCTCCACAGGCACTGGTTGGTGCTGAGGGGTAGAGTAAGGGTCCTGAATCGGGCCCCCACCAACACTCCCCCCACCATCAGGATATGGAGGACTCTTGTACTCCTCCCCCTTTTTAGAAGATGCTCCACTTCCAGCACTGCTGTTGCTGCCACCACTGTTGCGCTTACTACCTTTTTTGCTTGCCACCAGGGCCTCTGAAAGCAATAGCTGCTGGACATTGTTGGAGATATTCTCCACCTGAGAGGTGAGGGCATTCAAGCTCCACAAGCTGGGGTTTGATAATAGCTTCTCTGAGAAGCGTTCTTTCATAGTGGGAACCTGTTGTGTATTAGTGTAGCTGTGGGGGGCTGCATGGGGAACGTTAGGTGAAGGGTGTGAGCGTGGGGGCATCAACATAGTGTTCATACTGGCTGGCTCCTGCAAACCAGCTGAAGAAGACGAGGACGAAGAAGCTGCCCCAGGGGTCATGGGCGGTTGGCCATACTGAAATGACTCTGGGTTCGTCATTAATGGTGAAGGAGTAGAACTGTATGATGGGGAGCGCCCTACAGAGCGTGCAGGGGAGTGGCTTGATGAAGGGCTACATGTCTGATAATACTGTTCTGGTGATCTCACAGGCAGCTCTGAGAGACAGTAGTTTTGCTGGGGTTGGTTATAGTGTTGGTATTTAGGGTGGGGCTCTTGAGGGTTCGTCATGGTATGTAAAGGGGGCTGTTGCTCATAATTTCTGGACGGAGGCTGCTGGTATCCATAACTGTTCTGGGTCGGCCTATAGCCTCCCTGCTTCAGATTGCCATGGCTGTTCATTTGTCTCCCATATTGGGAATTTGGTGGCATGTTGTAACCTTTATAACAATGGGGCATAGTGCTGCACTTTTCTATGTATGGTGATGGAGAGGGTGAGTGCTGTGGGTAGTGCAGGTGACTCTGAGGGTACATGAGGGGTGAGGGTGCAGGGTTTGGAGGGTGTGGTTGGTGATGGGGGCTGGTATAAGCAGGAGTAGAGGGCTGGTGACATTGGGTCTGAGAATGCCCCAGCATGTTCTGGTCCATGTATTGAGAGGAGCTGGGTGCAGGGGTGCCACTGGACTCCAAACGTGCCACCATCTCCTGGTCATACTGTGCTAATTGTGCTGGATCCTCCCACTTTTGCTGCAGGTGGCCTTCACTCATGTATTGGGCTGAGTAATTCCCAGGTCCTATGTGGTTACTGTAACCTCCAGGACCTTGCATGTGCTGACTGGGGTTTGGTTGGGGCACTTTGCTTCCTCTGAAGGATTTCTTTGTCTGTGAGGGTGCTGAGCCCCCATTTCCATTCCCATTATCCCCACCATTTCCTGGATAACCAGCATAGGTTTGCTGGCTGTAACAGTCCTTGGGTCCTCCTCCAATTCCTGCAGCTGGAGGCATGGTTGTAGGGTTTGCCAGGGAATGGCCTTCATAGCCTGACCTTGTGTGCCCTGGCCCTGGGCCTGGATGTGGACCAGGACCTGGATGCGGATGCTGGGGGTGGGGATGATGCGGGTGTTGCCGGTAGGTCTCTAGGCGGGATAATTCATGGGGCTCCTGCTGGTAGCAGGGTTGGTTGCTGTGGTAACCACCACTGCGCTCGCGGAAGGACTGCATAACTCTCTCCGTCTGTAGCCAGAACAGGGAGGGGGAGGTGAGGTGAGACGGGAAAGGGGGGGAGGGGGGTTGGGGGTTCTGATGTCAGGGAAAGATGGGAGAGCAAGAGAAGAGAAAAAAAGATTGGTTAGCATGATTGACCCCAGGGTTTAACCATTCACTTTGGTTATACCTCAGTGTCACCCTGACACACACACACACACACACACACACACACACA
>JAVQJX010175065.1:0-29082 GCA_036025115.1 Ambassis agassizii
AGTATCTTTCAATCAAGATGCACAACTGAGTCATAATGTTGGACCTCCATCCATCTGAGGTTTAGTGCTCTACACATAATTTATCAAACGGGAAAATATTTATGCTGCTATATTATTTATGCTCACTGGTTCTTTTGATGTCTATATTGAACACCTGATGCTTGTAAATTACACAGCATGCAAAAACATTTGCTACTCTCTACCATCTGTGTGGCTGCTGGTTTTCTCCACAAGCAAACACTGCAAGTAAAAAATGTAACATGGCTAAACTTACCTGGAGCTCCTAGATAGCACAGAGAGAAAAAACACAGAAGAAGAAACCCCATTACACAGAGCAGGCAGAGCTGACCCAACACAGTACAAGAGTGACTGTTTCAGGAAAATGCTCTCTGCTCTCTCTACCATGTTGGTGGTTTGCTTTTCTTTGCCCTAAACTCACCTCTCCGTCCTCAAGCTCAACATCCAGGAAGTCAAAGTCTCTAAAGACTCTGAACTGCTGCTCCGAGGTGGTGTCGTCCATGTTCTCTGCTTCCCGGGTGCCGTCATCAGAGGACACCAGGCTTGGCTGGTGCTCCATGAGGTCAAGCTCCCCACAACTGGAGAAGATCACCTACACAGAGAAAATCACAGGTTATTTTTGAATGTACAATTATAGATATTAAGTGTTAGTTGAACTGTACCGAGGGGTTCTTTGTGAGTCCCACTTCCTGTCCACACAAAGACAACACATTCACCAGCTTCTCCCGAGTTCTTTTCTGCAGAGAAAATTAATTATATTTAACATTTAGACTTTATTTAATTTACATCATGCTCTGATTAACAGCTGATCTGTGTTTGGATACATTATTTGTCTAACTGCAGTTTGTTTTAGATGCTTTTACACTTTACTTGATTTTAAAGGCAGGTGCAAATAGGACACTTGCATGTTGATGGGGCATCACACACCTCCTTCAAAATAAGAGCAATATTCTAAGAGGGAATAGAGAGAATGTCTAACCTGTGAGGACTGAGGTCTTTTCCAGCTAACTGGCACCAGGACGTTGTTGGAAGTGGATCCAGAGGACGTAGAGGAGGTGCTGCGGGTCACTGTTGTGGCCCTGCTCTTCACATCTTGGCCCGGAGAGCGCTGCAGGTCGTCGTAACGCCGGCCAATCACAGGCGTCTAAAAGCACAGACACAAACAAACGAACACGTGCAGACTGTGATGAGTCAAACAACGAAGACAGAAAAGTTCTCCTCTGCTTACTCAGTCCATGAGTCAGCCCTCCAGGGCAGCTCCTGCTTAGTCTAGATGGAAAAGTGATCAATGCTTTAAGATAAGCTGGTGATTTTTCTCTCAGTCATCTGAGTTTTTGCTCCATCTGGCACTCTGAATGTGTGAAGCGTTAGAAGAAAAAGAAACATTCATTTCCTCTTTGTTATCCTTCAGTCTGAAAATATCTGACTATTTTAAGAAATGTCTGTGGTGTGTCCAGCATGTCTAAAGTTTAAAAACACACACTCTTGGCGATCCACAAGAACTCACTGATTCACATACAAAAGACGGCAGCAGAGAGTTGACATCATTTCCTGCCATTCATGTACTACACAAATACCTCTCTGTTCCCACACATACTGAACACCACTCCGCCTGCGTGTATCTTTCACATCACTTTCCAGCTCTCTGCACTGCCTGCCTAATTGTGTTTACCTTTCGATCTTTCAAGTTAATCTCAAGGGGTTTGGTTAAAAAAGAAATTTCACCATTAAGGAAGGGGAAGAAATGTTTCCTTTCCAAAGAGCTTTAAGAGATTCCACAAAACCCTCAACAAGAACCACACCCAGGAAAAACACAAGGGCTAACACACATGCGTTGACCTTTCTATGGGCTACAGGCACTTTAAATACAAGAAAAAGAGTCACTGACCTCAGATATGTCAAAGTGGAAATCCAGTGTTTTCCCAGGCAAGGCCTTGGACGAGCGGTCCCAGACACGGCTGATGTCCTCATAGGAGAGGTCACTTTGTGGCAGGGAAGGCTGCACCAAGCTCGCTGATCGAGAAACAACCAGCTTCAAGATGTTCAGCGCTTCTCTCCAATGGACAGTCTACAGTGGACACAGAAACACAAATTCACTCGTACAACATAAATGTCTTTTTTCTTATGTTGATCTATTTCTGGAGACAGAGGCGCTGAAGGCACATGGACACAGCATGAGGATAAGCAGAGGCCTAGCCTGTGGCAGAAAGGCAGACTGTTTATAGTTTGGGTGTGTCTACAAAATTTACAGCACTCAAGACAAGACTGCTTTTTTCCCTTTTTAGTGGACTCTTACTCCACTAGCTAAAAAATTCCACTGAACACATCTGATGCAAGTTCTGTAAATGTTTTCACACACAGCTCTTCAGTCCTAAAATATACACAGCCATTAAAATAACACTTGACTTACGCTGTAAATTGTAGTTTTCAAGTGTCACAGCTCACCTGGACAAACTTCTCAATTGTCTTCAGCACCTCTATGTTGAAGGGTTTGGCTTGAATCCCGCTCAGGTCCATGTGACTCAGGAGGCTGTAGATAATCTGCAGGAGCGTCTGCTGCATACTGGGGAAACCTTTCTCTAACAGCTGTAACAAGAACAGGTTATTTATAGCCTTCAACATGCCATCACTGTGGCAAATATGAGATCAGCTGCACAAACCTCTGCCATGTAAGTGACCAGGCGCAGGGTGATATCTGAGAACGCTTCATGAAGATATCGACACACCACATTGACCCAGGAGAAGCAGTCCCGTGTGTAGGAGTGCGTTTTATACAAAGTCATGACATGGGCAAGGTTGGAAAGCTTAGCGTTTTTCTCCTCGAGGCATACCTACACACAAAGGAGCATTAAAATGTGCCATTTCTTAGAAGGAGAATACAGTAGAAATATTAAGATAAGTGTCAAACCTGGGCTATCCTCTCAGCAACGTCTTGACAGAACTGCGTGGGGCCGTCAAAGTTCTGCACAAGATGTGGGAGCAGGCAGAGGACATTCAAAGGAAAACCTAACAGATGAAAAACAAATTCATTAAATATTTCCACAATACTTAAAAATACAATGTGCTGTCGACTTTTCAATAACTACACTGTACCTATAGATTGTGACGTGTCCACCACAGGCACTCGTGACACCGGCGTGAGTTGGCTAAAAAGCTGGAGCGTGAGGTCAGTGGTGGACATGGAGGTGAAGCCCTTTAACAGCAGCTGCTGGAGCCCAGAGAAGCTGTTCCACTGTAGCTGGCTCTGCAGCTTTTCCAGCTTCTCTCTGTTCTCCTGTTTGTCCAGTGACAGGTTAGCCAGCAGTTTATTCAACAGTCTCAAAGACATCTGATACTCAAACTCAAAGTCTGACTCCATCAGAGACACTGCCACCCAGAAGATGGTGGCCAGCAGGTTGCTGGGGTGGTTGATGCTCATTGGGTCAGTGACAATGTCTTTAGATGAGGACGAGTTGCGGATCTTTGCTAACAAAGCCTGCTGTTCGCTGGCTTGGATACGGTCCAGCGTGGCACTGCGAGGTGGATCTGACCACCTGTCTGCCTCTCCAAACTTCTTGGGGACAGAGGAGCTCCTCTGATGTTTGCTCCTCTCTTCTCTTCTAAGGTTTAGCTGTCCTGTGCTTTTCCTGTTGGACAGCAGCTTCAAACTGGTGAGGAAATCTGGAGACGAAGCTCTGTAAATTAACAAAAAAATAAATTATTAAAAGAATTACCAAAAAAACATTTAGTAAAAATTAACACAAGCGAGATAAACAAACCTTGTCAGGATAGACATAAGATCATTGTTTTTGAGACAGTCAGATAAGTTATCGACGACAGATTCCAGTGTGAGCAACACTTCCATCACATAGCCCTGCAAAAAAAAACACATGAAAAGGCCTTTATGGAAGGCACGAAAGAACAGACAACCAACCTTATTTTATATTCTGATTGATGGTGTGATGCATTAAACAGCACTGACCTGCACTTCTTCTCCATGTTCACCAACTACTTCCACCAGCCTGGAGAGAAGGTCAGACACAGCGTGGGCGGAAACGGGCTGCCGAAGCGCTCGGAACACCTGGAAGGAGCGGCCGGCGTAGTGACGTGATGAACTGCACAACGCCGTCTGCAGCGCCACGTCACTGAGCTGCTGCTCCAGGTGATGATCTAATGCGGACAAAAGCAATCTTTTTTTGTAGACAAAGATCTCTGTGGCTTAATAACATCAAATATCCTTGAAGGATTTACCCGTCTTAGACTCTTTGAACACAGACACCACATGTCGCAGAAAGTTAGTCAGCTGCACGGTGCTCTTTGAAATTTGGTTCTTTGGTGAAATGTCTTCGTGGCACCACAGTGGTCCATATGCTCTGCAGAAAAACATTACTTTGTCACTAAAACACAGTATGATGTCTATGCTAAGAATTAAAAATATTGTGCACTTTGCATGGAGCACCACTAGGGGGGATCCTGTATCAAGAAATATGAGAGCATACTGTACATCAGCATCAGTGGACTCTTTCTAACTGGTATCTATGAAAGTTCTTTTTTACAGTTTAACAATCATTTACTGTCTAAAATCACCACCTGCAGGTAAAACTACATTCTGGATGTTCCTATCAGGGGATCTGTATATCACTGTCTGTACCTTGTGGTTAAAAATTCAATGAGCTTGTTAGTCTTCTCATCCATTTTATTGGAGGCCACCAGCTCATCCATCTCCTGTGAAATCTCTGGCAGGTTGTTGCTGCTGCCTCCCAGACTCAAACTGGATGACGTAGAAGAAGAACTCAGCCCAGAGTCTGGCACAGGAGACGCCTGGCACTCCCGCAGGAAGTCAATAGCTCCTGAACACAAAAGAGGGGAAGGTGTGTGAGCGTGGATGTCCTACAGGTAGTTTATTTGGATTGTAGTTGCTACACGGCAACACGGAGCTGGAGAGTGTAAGAAAACATGTAGTGAGCAGAATGTGTTTGAACCGGTTTGAGGGTGTGAATCCAATTAGGCTTGTCTACCGACTGCGTTTATTTAGTAAGATGCCAAATTTTGCCTACCAAGTTGCTGAACACACAATCTTCCTTGTTTATTAGAAATGGATTATTTCTGCAAAATATTGCAAATAATACTTTACAAAGCATGCTTTCTTTGGATTCCAGGGCACTTCACTGTGTTATTGTGGCTAAAATGTCCCTATTTATAGCATACAAATGTTATTAAAATGGTCAAAGAATAATGTGGACATTTTAAAATGTCTAGACATTTGCAAAACAGTTTATCAGTAAGGGGGGAGGGGGGGTTAAACCAGCCTATCCAAGCCCGAGCAGATGGCCCCAATTTGGGCAAGAGGATAAAAATAGCAGAATGGAATGCTTTAATCAAGACCTTTGATGTCCTCTGTGCTCGATATTGCTTTTGGCACAGTGTCTAAATATTTGCTCCCCAGATCAGAAACTTATCTATTGTCTGAAAGGAATGTCAGCCATTCCCTCCTGATGTTCACGTTTATATTAGCCAAGGAGAGGAGCAGAGTATCAAATACCAAGCTGCATGCTCCACCTTGCTTCACTCACTGTAAATAGTGCAAGTATATTTACCTGAAGGTGAATACTCTGACTGAAGGCTGGGTTTGCAGGTGAGGGTCTTGGTGCCATTGATCTCACGTGTCTGCAGTAAGACTGATGCAATGGTCTGGAAGTTGTTGTTACAGGACAGCGTGATGAGTAGATGGAGGAGGAGACGTTTGCTGTGTTCAAACACCTCTGGACGATAGTGATCCATGCCTGTACAAAATAATGCAATGACACCAGTTTGTCCTTGTTCCCCGACAACCTGAAATACATTAAAGATTTGCACTCATATTTATAAATCCACTGGATGACTTTACCTATAAATAAGGCATGTAGCAGCAAAGGCAGGTGTAAGGTCCAGTCTTCTCTCACACTGTGGTCCACCACCATCTCTGTCATGAAGATGACTGCTATATTACACCTATAATAAAGAAACACACACATGCGGAAAAAAATGAAACACAATTCTTCATCTAAACATATAAAATGCATCTAGATGAAGATGTTTTGTATACAGCAGATTAACCTGTGTAATGGCCCTCTCGGAGTCATGGTCTCTGGTAAAAAGTCCACCAGCGGAGCCCAACACCCTCCATTCAGAGGCATGGGCAGAGGATGGGGCTGGTTGGTCTCTATAACGACCATCAGCCAATCAGCATAGGGGGGTAAAGGTTCACCTGAATGAGGGAAGAACAGCATAAATGAGAACAGCCTTTGAATAATATAGTTGAGATGCTCAATTTTAAAGTACGGCTGTCGCTGGATATGTCAGGACTTTTTACATTATCAGGCTGTTTTAACACTAGTCTGTGGGACAAATTCAGCCCAAGTCTGAAACAAAGCTGTTTTTGTGTCACTAGCAGTAGTTCAGAGGCCCCAGGCTCGACTACTAGTGTTTTAGTGCCAGTTCTCACAAAAGCCCTTTAAAAGCCTCGGGCCAATCTGCACTGCTCATGCATTATCAATGGCACCAAGCTGCTTACCATCCCAGCATTCAGCCCTGCCTGTATATTCTACACTCAACAAACTGACAGCAATGTTTTGGGTTTTTTTTCAAAGGGCATTTCACACTTACTCTTATCTTCATCGTAGGATCCTCCTGAGCTGTTGCTGTAGCGTGATTCCAGACGGTTGTGTGCTCGCATGATGTGACTGAGCCTGAGGACAGAAAGAATGTAAACCGATCACTGTCATGACTGTGACTAAATTACAGAATCTAAAATATAAAGAGATGGTTTGGTTTCCCTCATAAGGAGTTTATTCATAGTCAGCATGTCACCTGCAGTTGATACTGGTCAGTAAGCAAAGGGTCACTTGCACGGAGAATGGCATACATCATACAGCTGTCATAATTGTGTGCATTTGAACTCTTTCATTGATTATGCTGGGCATGATTCAATTCAATAACTACCAAGTTTATGATCTGCTGCAGACTCTATTGGTTAATTTGTTGTTCTGCAGCTTAATATATGTCAACATGCCCAGTCAGATATGAATTCAAAATTCACTGGCCAAATGTGTAAAGTAAAATTGTTGTTTTTGTCAGTTGACTCTGGTGGCTTTGAAGACCTGTTGGAAGTCTCCATCTGTTATTCTAATTATAGAGGACATTTACAGTAGTATTGATTCTTTTAGGAGGTTGAAATACATCTGACTGCTGACTCATCCACAGCAGTTCTTCTCCGTTTGCCTTCCACATTGGTGCTTGTTCCTATTTCTGTGCCAACCACCATCTACTGCAGATAATACAGCAACTACAGCGAAGCATGTAAACAATACACTTCACAAAAACTGAACTATACAGTTAAGGCATCAGTGCATACCTCTCCTCATTCTCCTTCACAGTCTTGGTATCATCTGTTTCAGGAAAGCTGTCCTGGCCTGCAACTACAGTATTGCTGCTCGATGTGGTGCCTAGAAATTAACCAGGAAATGCTTACAGCAGGTTTTATAGAACGTTCAAGCAAAGTCAATGGAGCATGATCTTTAGCACCACTGACATTTATCAAGTGCAGACATGTTTTTTTTTTTTTGGTTGACCACTAAGTGGTTCCACTGAAGCAGTCAGGATTTCAAGGTTGGTTGACGTTTCCCATTAAGCAAAAAATCCACAATGTTTTAAATGTCCTGAAAGTACCTGAGGCTGCTGCAGAGGGTTTACTTGTGGCAGTGAAGCGATAGAAAGGAGGGCTATCACAGTGTTGCACCACAGGGTTGACTGGATCTGTTTGTTGTAACTCAAATATCAACTCCTCCATGGTTTGCATGGTGTTGTTCCGGGACAGATAGATCACCACCTTCTTGATCTGGAAGATTATAACACATACTATCCATGACAAACTGGAAAGATTTGTAAATACAGTGACAACAGTACTTTGTCAAACAGGTTTTCCAGGTGTCTTACATATGGGAGGAGGGTGGTGTCACTGCTGACGCCGCACAAACTGATGAGAAACTGCAGAGTAGTTCTCAGGTTGTTGCTCCACTTCTCGTTGCCGACTAAAGCATTCCAAGCATTTTCCATCTCTGTTCCAGGCAGATCATCTCCATACTGTACAAAACACCTCCATTGTTAGCTGCCATAATCTCAGATTACATATTTATAAAGTTATAATTATGACTTTACCTTGGCTGTCATGAACATGAGGTTATTGAGAACCATTGATGTCGCCTGTAAGGACCCCCAGCCAGAGCCTTTCAGCTGATGGGATGAACCAGTGCTGGTCAACTGGCTTGAAGAATCATAACCTGAGGAGCATGACGTATAGACTGGAAGAAGCAGGCCGCTATCCACCAGCTCAATGTTACCAAGCCAAGGCAGGAGGTAGGTTAGCATGATCTGCCTCCCATTGGGATGAGTGGTGGGGAACCTCTGGCTGACCTCTGAAGTGAGAAGAAGAAACATCAGAATAACATTAGTGGGAACTGTGGTGTTTATATTCAACAAGGAAATCAAACACATACTGTATTCTCAGTTTGACCATAATTGGTAGTTTGGTCCTAATTCGCATAGGAATTGAACCTAAACTTGGGGGTGTCCCTAAGTCAAATTAAGCTTTCGGTGTTTCTGTGGTGAGTGTAAATACAGTAAGTCTACTTCTTTGGAGGTTGAGCGAGTAGTATTTAGTGGGAAGCCAAGAGAAGATGACAAGCCTGTGAGAGTTTTACAGCAGGCACTCCAACACAGTGAGCTAACCCTGCTGTACTGTAGCCACACACATCCAACACAAACAGCTACCTGAGAATAGAGGAAGAGTGAGTTCAGGGTACATCCTGGCCAGCTGGCTGGACAGTTGTGGCAGGGAGACGCTGTACAGAGGAGGCAGTGGACCGTGGGTGCCAAAGAGGATGCTGTTTGGCTTCTGGTCTGCAATCTTCTTCGAGTACACAAACAACTTTGCTTCAAGAATCTGTTCAATGACAGATGAAAGAATGTGTGTCATTTAGTCTGTAAAACACACACAACTACACAAACTGTGGTGATGCTTCTCACCTGCATTAGCTGCATGGATATCTCATAGATTTCTCTGTTGGTATCTGACGCCTTAAAGAGCACCAGATTCAGCAGTGTGACGATGTCACTTGGGTAATTTTTGCTGGTAAGGAAAGAAACCAAAGCATTAGTGTTTCAATGTTTAGACATTAAGTTTTTCACATACACACTTCACTCTCATGAATTCAGACAAAGGTGAGCTTCAGCTGAATAGTGAGCCTTTTAAGAGGATTAGCTGAGGTGACACTTTAAGTGAGGCTTAGGCTAATTTGCTTGTGGTTTCCTCATTTGAAAGAGAAATCTGCATAATTCAGAGAATTCAATATGTAACTCAATTAGGGAAATTAATTGCATCTCACACAAGATTGTTGACTGATAGGTGGAGATGGGTGACACAGTATCGCTGATTGCGTACACTTCCACTCTTTGGGAGTTCATGCAAGTTAAGCCAATTAGTCAGCGCTGTTTGTGAGTCCACAACTTCACAGTGGTGATGGCAGCTTTGAACTCATGCAACAATTATTATTTAACCTGATCTGTCACACCTAAATCATTGTATCTTCCCATAAATAAAGATACTCAGAGGTCATTTGGGCTTTTTTTTGTGGAAGAAAATGAAAAAATCTGCATGCAACTGCTGGATGAAGTGTGTAAATGTGGGGGGAAATATACTGAAAAATAAACTTTCTAGAATGGGTTTCTCTCATGAAGGCCACAAACACACATAACATTTATCACACTTCATACATACAGTATGAACATAATATGGCCAAATACAACCTTCACAAAAAGAAATTAATTCTAGAGTGATAAAATGAATGATAAAAACTCTGTTTCTTCTTAAGTCATCAACTAGTGGCTGACAGATGGGATTTTTGTACCTGCTGCTGCAGACAGTGGCAATGGCCTTGAAGCAGCCTGAGGCGAGCTGGTAGGAGCCTGTGTAGCAGCGATCCACAGCCCAGTTGAATAGGTTGACCTGGTCTGCATTGAGCTCCAGGAGCAGGATGACGACTTCACAGCCAAGTTGATGGACCTGGGCCAGAAGCAGACACCAACACACACTCCCTTTGATTTCATTTTCGCTTGTATTCCTGACCTGAATTAATCATCTAAAGCTACATCTGTTTTATACTGTAAAATGACTCTGTAGTGCTTCGACTTCTTGTCATACCAAACAGTAAATAAATCACACTTCTTGGCTCCTTGCCCAGTTACAACTCAAGTCATGTAATGAATTTTACTTCGGATGA
Source organism: Ambassis agassizii (assembly GCA_036025115.1). Classification (NCBI taxonomy): domain Eukaryota; kingdom Metazoa; phylum Chordata; class Actinopteri; family Ambassidae; genus Ambassis; species Ambassis agassizii. The sequence continues at coordinate 10,314 of JAVQJX010175065.1, forward strand.
ATGCCTAAAATAAACATGCAGGTGCTTTATCTTGTGTCAGAGTAAACAGGAATGAAAACAATAACAGGCCAATTTACTATGAAACAAAGCTCTCCTTCTCTACTTCCCAGGACTCCTGCAAGATAATGTTGAGCAGTTGGCACAGAGGAGTGTTGAGCTTTTATAAAGCCGGCTTCAGCAAGCTATCCGAAGGGTTTCCTGGGTCAGCTCTTTGTTTAAATGCACCACAGTGGTAAAGGATTGGCTACGTACCCGCTGATCCTGGCAGGCTAGTATATTATCTAGCCACTTATAGAGGTATCCGTCTGGAGAGAGGCCGACGTTATCAAACACAGGCCCGCAGCAGAGCACAGCAGACATGGCCTAAAAGAACAAACAGACTGCTAATAACAACCAGGACAAACCTGTGCCATTTGTGCCCTAATCATTAAAGGTACTGTATGATCAAATCATGGCAAAACAGGCCCTAGTAATCTTCAGTATGTGATGTTTGGTTACTCTGACATGTGTTTTACCTTTAGGGCACAGTATTGATATCTGGTGATCTGGTGATTCCTGTCACTGTAGCGGTCCAGAGGAGTGAACATGATGCTGAAAGGGCCGGCCCACTGACTGAAGAGGATGAAGAGATGGTGGCGCAAGCTCTGCTGTGGAAACAGGAAGCGCCTGTGGTGCACTACAGAGTGAAAAAAACAGTTCACTTATTAAGAAACTGTAGAGTCTGCAAAATGATGTCAGCATTTTCCTATATAATAATATGCTGTTGTTGTTATTGTTGTCATCCCTTGACACATAATTAGCCATGTTGTGGGAACTTGTGAATGCTTGGCAACCCATGAGTCATCACCTGCCCTTGCCTGCTCTGGCCTTAAGCTGCACTATTTTTGGATCTACTCTCCCTTTGGGATAAGTCCAAATCAAGATAAATGTCAAGTGTCTTGTGTCTCTGTGTGCAGTAAAATGAGAGATGAGAGAGACTTTTGTAAAAATATGAATTCACAAATGGACAGATGGATTGGATTCATCTACAAAACACACACAAACACAAACTTAATTCAGTTATCCATCAGTCTGACCATAAGAGCTTTGTCAGTGACTGGCCCTGACGAAAAGAGGGAGCAGACTACCTGGCACACACTGGATAAAGTTGGCGACCATGGCGCTGAAGTGTGCTCGGATGTCCTTGAGGATCTCTGCATCTTTGTCATTCTCAGCTTCTAGAAGCATCCGTGTTAGATCCACATACTCCAGGAAGAGAGCGCCTAGGGCAAGGGTGTCACGTTCCAGAGCTCCATTAGTGCTGCAGTATCAGAGAAAACAGGGACACGCCCAGTGAAGAGACAAAACAAATATTGTGCAACAGTTGTATTTTAAAATCAAAATAAAGGCTGTATCACACAGGAGGTGTTGATGATTACATAGGTAAAAAAAACAGTGCTGTTAGGGGAGGTAAAACCAAGGGGAACGGTTCTCCACCTTGGAGGTTGCATAATAAACGGGATCAATGGCTGTGTGAAAAGCAAGTTGGCATGGAGGAGTGTGCCACATAAGACAACATGACATGGTGCCAGACCATGGATTACACAATGCTGATTTTCACTTTCAGAGCGCACACTGAGGGGCATTCTGCCAATTACATCTGGCGTTTGTGAGTGATGGTTTTCCTGGACTTTAGAATCAGCTCATGCCACACTAACCTATCACTGATGACACCTGCATCGGCCAGCAGTTCAAAGATCCGCAGCAGCTGCAGTCTCAGCAGGTCTCGCCTCTCACGCCGCTTCTTGTTCTGCAAAAGATCATTAATGCTTTCATGTTCATTTACTAAGATTTTGTCTGGTAAAGCCTACAGAGTGTGATCCAGTTCTTCATGTTTTACTTCAGGTATATTCAGGTTTTTGAAAAGTGACCAACAAACCTCAGGTCTTCTTTCTAATGCTTCTTTCATGAGAGGGTGCAGCTCTTCCACGAGTTCCCTGCGCGCAGAAAGAAAATCTAATTATGTAAATTGTAAAATGTTTTATATCAATAATATTCAGTTCAGCGAACTAAATTAAGCTGCAATGTGCCTATTGTTATTTTTCCAAGGGAGAGAGATTTGAGGCATAAAATTTGATTTCTAGGAAACGATTTAGATGCAGCTGTAAAAGGCAACAAGGCTCCACTCAAGTATAATCCTCTGTTCATCTACACTTTAAATCCACACAAATGCAGCTCAACTCAGACTTTAATTATGGAGAAAATAATGGAGCGTGCCCTAACTTCCATCTCATTGACTTTGTCTCATTAAAAGCCAAACTCACAGACTAAATCAGTAGAACTAAGCTACTATAGACCTTTAGTACAGATAAGAATCATTTGTCATGATTCGTTGATATACCTGAACACAAGGGAATTGGTGCGACCAAAGCCCAGAACTAATGACTCTGTCAATTCGATGCTCTCTGCCCTCATCAGTGGAACCAACTGCTTCAGAAGCCAAGCCACAGATGGGCTCCCGATAACCTGGAACATCAAACAGACAGCTCAGTCAAACAAAAAAAAGTCTCTCAGGCTACTTGAACAACACAACTAATTACACAGGGTTGCATTGAGATGAGTGTCTGCACATTTAAGGATACATCAGCTTCCTGTTCCATGCATGTGAAATACAGTAGCCGCTGTGTAATTTGATGCTTTGAGTGTGAATGTCAACAAGCTCAGTATGAACACCTGATCCCGGAGAGACAAAAGGACTGAGGGAATTAATAAGGCCAGAAGACAGAAGAGGCAGCTCACCTTGTTATCGTAGCTGACACCGCTGTCAGGCGTAGGAGCCGTGATCTCAGGTGTCGACGCTCTGAGATGGCCTGGACTGATACTGGGCTTGGCCACCCCAAAGCAAAGGATCAGGTAGTTCCTCCAAAGGGTTACATAATTGTCCCCCGTGCCAGAGGTGCTGGTTCTCTTTGCATATACTGGATTACTGGGCCATCATAAAAAAGGCAAATGTTATTTTTATTTGAGCTCTATTTAGGAGGGAGGAAGATAAACAGGGAAGAAAAACTAAATAGAGATGGAAAAAAAAGAAGCAGGACACTTACTTTGTGTCTACCAGAGGCATGAGCATCTGCATCCGAGTGAAGGCATAGGGCCAGGCGTAGCTGAGAGCGGTGGGGCAGTGTTTGGGCAGGTTGTCCTGCCGCAGGAAGCTGTATATGCACAGCACCCAGGGGTCCTTCACAGACTGAGCAAAGATCCACACATGTGATGGGCTCCTAATGTCGTAGTGACTGTTGACGAGCAGCGCATTCCACTCCACGAGCCACTGGAGGTCCACGTGGTGACCGGCTGGCAGGGTGGCCTGCAAACAAGCCGGTGACACAGGAGGGGCAAAGGTCAAGGGGGAGAAGGGGTCATGACTGAAGTAGATACCAAACAGGAAGCATTTCATCTGGTATAAACTAAAGGTATTTAATGTGTTATTCCATCCTCAATGAAAATCTGTATACAGATTACACAATGTGAATCAAAGGGCAACAGCTGCTTACTCTACATGTTAAATAACTACGTGGCTTACTGTTAGTACACCAAACACAGTCAAAACTTACAGTGTCTGAGACTGCAACGTTGACAAAACTTTCCAGGATGATGGGGCTGAGCTGATCCATAACTTCAATCAGTGGTCTGTCATCATCCTGCAGATGACAAAGAGCAAGTCTCAGTCTGCAACGTCCAATATCAATCTCTACTTTATATTGAAGCATAAGATACGCCTTCTTTGTTCTACCTCAGACTGCCCGATGGTCATAAAGAGACTTCGTATTTCTTTGAGAATAGTGATGGCAAGTCTGCGGGTGCTGAGCTGACAGGAGCAGAGCAGTACGAACGCCAGTCCTTCCACAGCATGCAGCACAGTGGAGTGTGGGCCTCGTTCTGCAGGTACTTTGAGGCTGGAACTGGTCTGCAGCAGCTGCAGCATGAACATCAAAACAAAACTGAACAAATGATTCTGTTTCTACAAAACAACAAAGTCAAGCTGTGTCATTTTGCCTCATTGCAGGCAGAGAAATCAGGTCACAAAGTACCTCAACAGTGTGCAGTTTAGCTGTGTCATGGCTCTTCCCTGAAGCGGCCAGGGTCAGTTTCCACTGTGTGAGCAGCTGCAGCAGTAATCTGAGGGATGTATCTAACAGTCCCTGGTGGGAGTCCTGGACCTCACGCAACAGGAAGTTTGTGAATCCAAACAGGACGTCGTCACGCCAGTCAGAGAAATCCACCAGCAGACTTTGCAAGGAATTCTGGGCTATGAGTCGAAGCTCGTCATCCATGTGGATCGTCAATCTGACGAACAACAAAACAAACATTAGTTTCATAGGAATAAAATAAGGTCAGTTGAATCTCCCTCTTTTTCAGTTTAACCTGAATCTCTTGACAGGCAGAACAGATCTGACAGGTAAAGGCCTGTAATTCATTCATCTAATTCATTTGAATACTAGATGATATTATATACTTAAGAAATCAGAATAAGAAATTCTGGATAGTGTGTGTTAAAGTCTGTCGCAAATGAGTTTATTAAAATGAACACTGTTGACTGTAATCTACACTTAATTATCTTGTTAGAGCTCCTTTCCTTTGGCTGCTGACTTACCGGGACAGCAGGTCTATAAGCTCTGGCTTTGACAGCCCATCGGGCAGAATGCGAGGAATGGCAGCAACACATGTCCTAAATAAGTCGATCTTTGGCTTCCTTTCACCTCTGTAGAATTCATATGAAAGAAAACAAAGAGGAAGTCAGTCAGACTTAAGTAGTCAAGGATGAGTTATTGATGGTGTATTTAACACTCCTCTGCTGAGTCATTCTGGACTTTTGCCAGTCTGAAATGTTTTGGTAGCTAAGATGACAGAGTGTCTTACGTGATCATGTCCTCTGGCTCTTTGTTCAACATCTGAGCGTTTGTCATCATCATGCAGCGTCCCACCTCCTTGTCCAGGTGTCTGAGGATGTTGTCAATAGCCTTCCGCACATGGAAATAATACTGTGACATACCTGGAAGAGATGACAGAGTAAAACAAATGTCCTTTCATTCCATTTCATTCTATTTAATTTGTTACTGGTAAGAAAGCCCTTCTCGCTCACCGATGACTTTAGCCTCCTCATCCGTCAGCGTTTTGCTCAAGTATGTCTTCTTCACTCGGAGTGTGTTCCCAGAGGGCAAAGTGCAGCCAGTGTTAGGCATGGGAGGCTCACCATCCTTCTGCTGCAGTTTATCAGCTACGACCAGGAATGCTCTCAGACCAATATTCATTCTCTGCACACAGAAAGACATTAACCTGTTAGTTATCAGTTTTAAATATTACATTATTAGAGCATTTTGAAAGGCCTTTAAAATAACATGGAAACAAAGTAGGAATGTAGCTAGAAACGGTAATGACGTCATCAGGCTGAATCAAAATGTTGATGCATACCTCTGGATTAAGACTAAAGGCTTTTGCCGGTTTCCCAACACAAAGAAGGTCAAAGATAATTTCTTTCATGGCAAAATCCAGTCGTTCCTATAACAACATAAAGAGAAATGTAAAGTCACTCATTAGTGTTCATTTTATCCTAATCTAAGAGCCGTATGCATCAGTGTGTATGTACCTGTGCAATAAACTGGATGATTTTGACAAAGATGTTGAGAGGCATGTCTCTTGGTACAACACTGCGGGATCCTTTGGGGAAAAGTGTTGTTATAATGGTGTTGAGACGACTGTGGACACAAAGGAAAGAGTATATTAGAAGGACAAGGACAAGAAACCTTTCTACATGTTCTCTACAGCTTGAAAAAGGCAGTGTATTTTAAGTTTATTTTGGGCCGTCTGGCCGGGGCTGTCTGGGATTCCTCAAGCAGACTCGTAATAAACGTCTGCAAACTGCTGATAAACCTGAGGGTCAATGCGAGAGTGGACCTCAGGTACACGTTCATAAAAAAACAAAGCATTCCAATTTCACCAAACAGCAATAAAAGCATATAGAGAGTCTGGTGTGTAGCTGCGACTTAAATCCCCCTTTGTGTTCTTTCCTTAAATCCACATTTAAAGTAGCGACAACACTGCCTGGCACATGTTCAGTACCTTGGTCACAATGTTTTACACTCACTGTAAACAATAAAAAAAGAGCTCGTAGATGTTTACCCTTGTGTTGCAGTGTTGCTTTCACACTTGATTCTGATCATGTAGACCCACAGTAGGCGATACAGGGACTCCAGCGCAACACGAGCCATTTTAGGGTCTCTACTCTGTAATATGACAGAACCAGTTGACAGGTAATTTTAGTTTATGACACAATGAGACCATCTCTGCCAATACACAATGCTTACAGCATGAGAATAGTCACTGTCTGGGTGTAGCATTACGATGCCATGCATACAATAAGATACCAAAGAACAATGTACAGGAGATTAGCACCTCTCTTTTTGACAAATGAAGTGGTGACACATATTTTGCACTTGATAATGATAAACAAAGACATGTGTGGCGTGACTTTACAGCTGCTTACATTACCTTCAGGTTTGAGAGGCAGTTGTTAAGGAAGACATGCCATCTGTTAAGGAAGAACTGCTTCTGGCTGACACACAGCAGGCACGTCACCAGCGGATAAAAAGCCTGAGTACAGAAGAAGAAATGTAAAATGTAAAAACCAGAACAGTCTTGATGTACTAGAACATTTGAGCACACCCATGAAGTGGACAATTTGAGGGATGTCTGAATAAAGTAGTTTTCTTTTGAAGGCATAAAGAGGCTTTATGCTTTTTTAAGCTCTTTGCTTATGATCATCATCTCTCTTTCAGCCTTAATCGCTGTGTTGAGGAGTGTTTGTTTCATATAGATGCTGTATTTTTCTTTCCCACGTGGTTAAAAGACACTATAGAGAAAACAAATTGTGCTTATATATCCTGCCTTGCTTCCATGTCTCTCTTTATGCTTAATGATGTCTGCCTCCGTTCCCTCATAAATCATTTCTAGTGGGAACACTAACGCTGTAAAATAATGTCAGTGACCTTGAGGATTCACAGAGACCACAGGCATCCAGGCAATCTAAGCATGCAGGAGAAGGTGTCGGAGGGAAAACAGAAGCCAACAATTAGTGTCAGTGTTTTCTCTGCTCTGTAACTAACCAGTGAATGCTTCTTTCTGGAGGACAAGTCCAGGGTCGTGTCGTACAAGCTGTCCACAAAGTTCCTCAGGCAGGGCACGTTCACCTCGTTCTTTACAGCCTGGTGCAACATCACACACACGGTCACATGACACAGTCCTCCTCACAGCAGTCATCTTTTTTTTTTTTTTAAAGTCAATTATTGTGTAATAGCAAATACACTTACTGCTGCAACAGGAACCAGAATCTCAACAAAGAGGCCAGCCAAGGCGTGCTTAATGTCCTTGTCCTTGACTTCCAGGAAATACTGGGCACACTCCTGCAGAAAAGAAGGCGGACAACGTCTAATGTTTATACTACAAATCTAGTGTACATGCAGACAGTACTAGGGAAATATTTAACCAAGAGATAAATGACACAGTGTGCAATGCATGAACTACATGACAAAGCTAAAAACAGTCAGCAAATGTTTGCATAATATCCACACAACAGTGAGTAATGAAAATGTACCTATACTCTATACAGAAAATGGCTGATTGATAAGTCCAAGGCCTAAGGAGAAAAAAGCACATTTCCATAGTTGTGGAGTGTACAGCCCATTCTGAGCAGAGCTTGGCATCTCCAACTTCAAAAGATGACATCCCCCTGGTCAAAATGGTGACTACAGAGCTCCTGTTTTATCTTAGGGACGACGTATAGGACAGGTTCCAGTCTGGATTCCTGAATAACAACTATCAAATACTGCAGACTGTAGATCGAACTTATCAATCACCCCCTGTATAAGCAGTTTATACAGTATCAATGTAATAATTGGTAATTTTATGAAAAAAGTGTCATATTATTCACAGGCTGAAGCCTGGTTTACCTGCATGAACTGAAAAGAAGCTTCAAAATCCTCAACGGGATACATCTTAATTCGGAAGAACTTGACACCCATTATGAGGCTAATGGTGCTCTGGACTACGTATGGACTCTGCTCTTTTTGACGCAGCTCCTTCAGCTCAGTCATAAATTTCTTCTTCACAGCAGGAAACCTGAGTTAAAAAAAAAAAAGATTCTATATAAAGACAGGTCTGCATTGCTCAGTCAGACGAAGCCCAACTCAGCACTTCCACAAAAAAAGTTGTGTTGTGGCAAATACAGTGACAATATTCAGGGAGCACACCTCCCAAAAATAATCCCCCCGTTGTCTGCATGTAGACTCTGAGTCTGTGCCCTGAGATGAACTCTGCGTCTAGCACCTGATCCTCTGCCCAAATTGAACCAGAGATGGGATTCTTCAGCTGGTCTAAATTTGGAAGATAATTCATCATGAGTGCTCATATGAGCATTTCTTAGCCGTTTCCCTGTTGGCTAGAACTGTACTTGGTGAGTGAATACAGCTGTTTCTGCATCTCAGTCATGTGAGGAGTAATGATAAAAAAGACACAATCAACTAAACACTAAAAAAATACAACTACATTCAGCTGTCTAAGGTTCTCTGTGAAGTAATTAAGCAGAGAGGCACCCTAAGCAGCAGCATCTCTATTTTAAGAGGTTTGCTTCTTGCTGCAATGATCTGAAAACTCCAAATAAACAGAAATCAATTTCCAGTCCTAGTTTGGTGTGAAGGGAACCTGTCCAAAAGTGTGTCGTCTCTACAGTATGTTCCAGTCTCCTGAGCTGGGGAATGTTTTGCAGTCAAGGCATTAGGAACAGGAGCACAATGTGGCATGACACCAAATCCCAACACCCAACCCAACGAAGCAGAGAATACAGATTTGACATGCCGTGAAATAAGAAGACAAATATTAACAGTAAATTATATAATCATAGCTGTGTTTTTGCTACTTACTTGGACTGGGCTAAAACTCCTATGACTTCAGCATAGAGGTCTGCTACAGTGTGCATGTTGCCAGTGTTAGGACCATGATACCTGTTAGGAAAACACAGAGAAGCCTTGAAGCAATGAAATAAAAATAAGTGTGAAGATGGGAGAAAGATGAAGATGAAGAACTTACCCCTCTTTGTATCTAAAGTGCTTAAAGGCTAAGTTAATGACTCCATTGACCAAACTGTCCAGGGACGGGTAGAGCGGCATCTAGATAAAAATATAGATACAAAGCTTTGATATTTGTATCATAAAATACAAAAGTAAGAGTAAGAGTAGTTTTTTATGTGGTTTATGAGTCACCTGTTTCAAAACTTCTATAAGTACAAGAGAGAATATGAAGTCAATGGCCAAATCCCTTCTTTCAAGTAGATAATCCCTCTGTTGCTCGTCACTGTGAGAGAAAAAATACCAGCTTCGCTACAATCATACAGTACACAGCATGTTTTTATTGGTTAAGCAGAAATGTGTGCAGTTATTCTCACTTTTTAGACTTGGTGTTGGCTCTTGGCCGGTACTCGTGCAACTCCTCCTCCAATCCGTTTTGTCTTTTGTACCAGTCGAACAAAGTGCGCAGGATGGAGGGGAGACTGTATTCAGCCAAAGAGCTCATGGTGCTTATCATCTAAAAGAACAAAAAAATATGAGGTAATGTACATTAGTGTTTAGCAGTTAGCATACCAATGTAAGGGATAACAATCAGTGCTTCCTTTGTTTATTTGTATAGCAATTTCAGCAAAAAAAAATCCTTTCATAGAGTTTTTAAACATTTAAATAATAAGCTGCTGAATGAGCCAAGTAAAAATCCAAAACTGCATTAATGGAGAGAAGTGAGATGAAAGGTTGAGCTGGTCCTTATAGGGACTTTGCAGTAAGTTCTAGTGCTCCCTCAGTCTTGGGGGAGGGAGAGAGGGAGAGGAAGGAACGGGCCTGGCACACAGGAAGGGAGGAGAGTCTGGGTGGACTGGGGAACACAGCGAGCCCTTCATTCAGCACAGGGCCGGAGAAGAATCCTGGCTCTGTGTGGCTTGCTGAATGGCCTCGCGCAGCAGCACAAACACACCTCTGTGGCTGTGAAAGGGCCTTCTTTGCAAAGCCACAGACCTGCTGGACACACCTAGTGCAGAGTCAGTGCCAGCTCTCAAGGTAAACACTTCTGCCCTTGACTGGATCTGAAAGACCTTTTAGGATGTGAGCAGGGCTTTCACCCATCTGCTTGCTCAAGACTCAATGCTTCATACTAGAGATGTATTTAAGATGTGAAAATTAATGAGCGTAGATGCTCACAGGAAGTCTTTTTATGCACATTTGTCTGCACGTACTTGGTCAAACTGAGGATCTTCTCCCCTCTGTAGTGACTTTGTCAATGGCTTCTCCTGAAAACACAGAAAAAGAAAATTATTTTACAACTTCATCGAACTTGTCTTAACTATTCAGATGAACACAGGCGCCATTTGATCCAAAGCTCACGACTCTATCAGCCCTGTCTGAAGAGTGGAGTATATTTTTGAACAGGGTCTCATTGCAGCCAGGCTAATGAGAGAGTCATCAATCAGTCTGTTCCTTGGCAGGGTCATATATAGGATAAGATATTCATGACAGCTCCCATTATTATGGTATTCTATCATCTGAGATATAGGCCTTCAAAAAGGATATTTAGGCTCAATGTACTCATCTCCTGCTGAAAGGACAGTCCTGTAGATGGCCTATGTATTATATTAGCAGGGTATAAAGGGATGATTCATGTTCATATTCACACCATTAATGTGGCCCACATCTCTTTATCCATCTGGAGTTTAACAAAATTTGAGTGTTTCAAGGCCAAAGCACTATTATTCAAAAATAGCCTCAAGGAAAAAATGAATATTTGAGTATTGCTTCTTACAATGTCTTGCAATTTTAGGAGGAGATGTTCCTTCAGATATTAACTTGACTGATCAACAATCAGTGATCAATAAGTTAATGGCCTGGAGTAGAAGGAGATGGATTATGCAACTTTTGTTTAAGCAGGTTTGAAGTTAATAACTCTCACAGTGGTAATGGCTGCCACCCAGGAATGCAGAGATAAACTCCTCCAACACCCGCACTATTCACTTGATCTGACACCCTCAGATTAATGCCTCTACCCTGAGATTTCGACAGCAATGAGTTGTGGCTCACTCCCCAGCTTCTAAAAAGAAGGAATTTGTATGTTTAATGACCACAGGACTAACTGCGTAAATGTGTTGAAAAATACATTTCTAAAATTGACTCCTTCAACCACAAGGTTATCAATTACCTTTCATTATAGGAAAATGTTGACACAGTTGACCCACAACTGCAAACAAATCTGTTCCCTAACCCCTTTTACACATGCATCTCTGTGCCGTCTCATCTCCTGCACATCAAGCACATCACTTGCTGATTAATCCAAAATAGCTAACTGCCTGATGTGTGTGTGACTTTGACATCGCGTGGGCTGGTGGTAATGTCGCTCTCTCTCTCTCTCTCTTGCAGCTGGAACACCAGCTAAGCCCCATGAACCTTTTTAGACAAATGCTTGCATCTGAAGAGCCCATCTGTGCTGGAATGACAGCAAAGTGGATGCTTCTCGCACTGTCAGGCTGATACAGCAACACTGCGTTCAATCACACCATTTTCTTACTGAGCAACTTAAATGTTCTGTATTTGCTAATTGAGCCAAATGAACATGACGGTCTCCGTTTAACTCCACCTGTGTGACAATAAATGAGGTCGGCTGAAAAACAATAAGAGACACAACCTCGTGCAGTCCTGCAGAGGGACCTACAATGAAACGAAGAGCTATGCACTCTCCCTGTGGTAATTAACATGTCCCTGCAGGCCAAAAGCTGCTGACTAACAGCCTCCTATAAATCACAGCCCCTAAAACTGGAGACAGCACGTCCACAGGAGCTTCACTGATGTAAGGCTAGTGAGTAAACACACATCATATCAGTCCTGTTAAAAATCACATGGAAGTGTAACAGCTTCTGGTATTGGTATAAAGATTATTGCTTCACTTCTCATCTATAAGACTAGAAAAAGACAAAACTAATGTACGGTATGTGGGAGCAGGTGGTGAGTGATGCCTACATTAACACAACCACTCTTCACCACCTGCCCGACTGTCTGTCAACAGAATTATTTATGACGGCTGCTCTTGTTGGTGCTCTTAATGGGTTCAAACCTCCACTGTCTGCACAAAAATATATGAAATTATATCGTATTTGATTTGCAACTTCATCAGATGTGACAGACAATTTTTACCATCATCAGCCAGGATCTGTAGCCCAACCCTTGAATAATGTTTAGACCTTATATATTTAATATGAATGCAAATTTAATTAATGCATTCACCATACCAGATTCATCCAAATCAATCATCCAAAATGATTCATCAGTTACTTCTTCTTTTGCCTATTTTATTACACATGGGCATTATCATCCCATAGGAATCACAATCTAAATCTTGCATTATAAGTTTTCTATGGCATCAAAATACTTTCCTTATTTGCTGTCAAACAAGATATTATGGGCCAGACTGTCTGGCTTCCTGTCTGACATTTTTATAACGGTTCACAACCTGAGGTCAGAACACCCACAAGAGCTCACAAGATGATTAATGGGGCAGCATACAAGAAAAAAAATACTTTTCTCTCTCTCTCTCTTTATTGTGGAACTTGTTATTTATCTTTTTACTGGCTCCTATTCTGAACAAAGCAACAACTAGTTGCTGTGTCAACTCACCAGTGGTTCAGCCATGATTATGCGGATCTTGCGCTCAGACATGGTGGTGAAATTGGCGAAGAGGCTCTTGAGGACATACTCGCCCGGTTTGCTCTCCGGGTCGATACTTATGGGCATCATGGCTGGAGGACCTTTCTCTCCCTGAGGACAGCAGACTGGAGTTATAGCAGGTTTGCTGTATCCGTTCCCCACGGGTGAAGCTGCAGAAAAAGAAACAAAAAGTACAAGATGGGAGATGATTTTGTGAAGTAAAAACATTGCCAATTCAAGCACAAATGAGTGGGAGGGGATAAGCCACAGATATGTTTACAAGAAAAAAAGAGAGACCAGCGAACAGGGTATTGCTGAGAAGTTTCCAAACATGGACAAAAAGTTCCCAACATGTTGAGCATTCCTAAGTAAGGCTGTCCAAAGGGCACCGGCTTGCCCCGAGTCTGCTCTTTCTTTCATACTGCTACAGTGAACATAGCACATATGGAAATTAAAACACCAAGGCCCGGCAGCTGGTGTTTTCATTTCGTACCGAGGATGTCATTGCCCTTTGAGGGAAGCAAAAATCTTTTGCATGTGACCATCTTCAGTTAGCGTTACATTGTGGCCCACATTTAATTATGGATGGTTTGGCTTAGGCCACAAAAACCCATGAACATATTTAAGTTAAAGATTTACCTCAGTTTTAGACACCGGTGCCTCCAGACACAAAAGTCCTAAATATAGCAGGAGTTATGCATATAAACACCTCATTAGAAGTGCAAAATTTTCATTTAGCCTGAAACCGCACAACTTCTAACCACGTCAGCCTCACAAACAGCCATAAATCTGCTGTAAAATATTCAGCCGCACAATGAAAACCACATTTTCTCCAGCTTTGGAAAGTGTGAAAGTCTGTATGTGTATGTAATAAATGTGACTGGACAGAAATCACATAAGCAGTAGCAAAGTGCAGCCGGCAGTGTGTCAGAAACACATGACTGTACCGCTGTCAAAATCACATATTAAAACATCAAATTGTGTAGCCAGCTTGTTTTAATACAATTCTCTTCACTGTGAAATTACAGATCAGAAGTGTAAATTCATCAAACACAAACCAGAAAGATTCCACTTCTTCTCTTCTTGTCTTTCTTTCTCAAAGATTTTGAGACTTAGCACATCTGCACTGTGCAGAAGAGCCAGAAAAGAACTTATAATCAGCATGTTTTAAAGTATGCAGCACTGATAAAGTTGCACAACAGGACCTGGAGAATCACTGTGCTACCCTTAAAAGAGGTTTTCACCTTCAGGTCTTTTCAGGACATAAAGGATATCTGACAAAGGAATGCCCAGCACGTGCGCCACCACCTTTTATGGCTTTCAGAACATGCGTCCTTCACTCGTGGCAACTCAGCACCTACCCAGACCCTTGATGAAGCTGATGACGCTGGCCTTACTCCAGCACACAGCTGTCCCGTCCATAGTGGGGAAGGAAGATATGCTATCCAGGATTGTCCTGAACAACGTTCACTAGTAGTGGTGTCCACAAACTTCCATGTCTTGTGTGTCAGCTGGATCTATCCTCTTGGGTATAGTTTCCATGGCGCACAGGACAACAAGCGGGTGTGTTTTAAAAAGTGGGAGTAGTGTATGGTTCAGGAGACCTTGCAATCACTGGGTTTCTCTCTCTCTCTCTCTCTCTTTCTCTCTCTCTCGATGTGAACTGCTTCTGCTATGGCTTCCTCTAGCCTTGTGACCAACCGGTGCCTTCCAAGAGTGAAGGTCAGGTGGGAATTTTTAGCTGAGGCACAGAGCACTGATGAGGTCCAACATGCTATGGTGGCATAGCTGTGTGACTATATTTATCCTGGGTCAAACACTATACTGACAGAGCAGCCCTCCCCTTTCCTCTGTGATCCTACAGCACGAGGTACACTGAGTGTAAACACCATTCTTGATCAGGCACTGCTTCATCCAACTTCCTTAAAAGTCTGCACTGACAACTTTTATTTTAAATCTCTATTGTCATTAGGAAAAAGCAGCAAAAAGAGATTGGCTTCTAAAATAAGTGCAATAAGCGTTTCATTTTATCAAAATTTTCCCATGACAGTGATTAAAATTGGAGATGAGAAATAAATAAAGGAACCAGTGTGCATGTGAAGCCCTTTTCTGTTGCTCTGGGTGCTGTTCGAAGTCTCAGACGCGACATGTGACTCGGCAAACAAGGAGCTCGGGCACAGCATGCATTACATCATCGCCATGCTGGAAACACCCTGAGCATGGTGGTGCTCCCTAGAGGACAATGCAAACAGGCTAACAAGTGTCATACATTACACACACACACACACATATATACACATCACATGCACACAAATAAAGCGGCCCACAGAGATATTCCCACTGAGCAAACAACCACTTCAGCAGACGTATGTGAACAGAGTGGGTGGATATTTAGATACCACTGACCTCTTTAACTGGACCAGAAACTCCAATATCAACACAGACCATTAGGGAGTACTTTGTGCAGATTCTGTAAGAAACACTGACACTGCATTTCTATGAGTGAGTCCACTGCTGTACAATACTCAAATACTATGATGATAAATTGCTGCACTAACAAAGTTAATGAAAAAAAGTGATAAAATGTTGCTAGGGAGTGCAGTCTGCTGCCACACTGATGATAATCTGTATTTAAATTGAACAATTTTATTTACAACTTAAAAAGATGGCTGCTTTGTGGAGTTATTATAAAAATAAAAGTAAAAGCAGCTGGAGCAACATCATCATAACACATTAACACAAGTTTTAAGAGCCTTGAAAAAGAGTGCAGAGAGTGAGAGTGATTACACAGACCTCTGTGAAAAGCAGATTAAAATGATGGTCCCAAACTATTGACCATCAGCTCTGTTTTTGTAAGCTGACATCATGCTGGAAATGGCCGCCTGCTGTGAGAGAGCATTTCAGGCCAATTACATAAGGTCCTGTTAAAAAAAAGCCTACATCTGTCTCTACATAAGGGGCTCCTTTGCACTTAACTGTAGTTGGTGTTGATTCAGGCCCTCAAGCAGAGAACAGAAGGCACACAGCTACATAATGCTACAACATGAAAGAAGAATAATTCTTCTATTTGGACTAGATGTTGCAGAAAATAAAACAATATATCGAGAAAACAGCAAAAATATAATATAAAATGAGTCAAAACACATTTGAGCACTCTTATGTCAGGCTTCCTAGCAGATCATCTCCTGCCCTGATTGGCTCACAGAGGAGCGGCCTTCAGGCGACCTGAACACCTGACCTGCCAGTGCTGCCGTTTGTCACCATTTTATTAGAGGTGGACGCACTGACTCATTAAAGAAAGGGCCTTGACATTGTTAACCATGTGTTCAAACACACACTGCTGCTTTCAGACACTAAAACAAAACCTGATTTACTTAAGCAACAAGGAAATAGTTTCTTAACTCCCATGTCAGCCACTGCGTTACATGTTTTTCTGATAAATCAACTACACTGTGTCTGTTTGCTGTCTGGTGATGAACAGTACAGTACATTACATAATAGCTCGTGCAAATGGAAGCAAGAGAGGCGAGATTATGAGAGCTCACATTTAATGAAAATGTTAACTGCATAGATGTGAGTCTCTGCTGATACAGTACAATGACTGCCTCTGCCTTTATCACTTTAGCAAAGTGACCCACTGTGAGGATTATGCAACATCATCAGGAGATGGCTCAATGTTGAGAGTGTCAACAGGGACGGCTTGTTCTACAGTATCTCTTTACGTTCAGATTCAATAGATATACACAAGGTGCTGCACTGGCTCAGAGGTGCAGCTGACTCAATTAACCTTTTTTTCAAATAAGAAGCACTGGCACATGCCAGATGCAGGGAGTCTATATTTATACTGCTACATTTTCATGTTTACAGGCTGCTTTATTTGACTTTTCAGCTGATGTCCATCTATAATAATGTCATGGTCTGAAGCAGGAAGACATCCCAGCCTCATGGGTCCAATGGAAAGCACTGAAGCTATGAGCTCTGGACAGAACATGCAACCAAGCTGAACCTCCGCTAATCCTATTACTGTGTCCTCGCACTTAATAGGAGCTATTTAGACTCCGTCAGAAACTTGAGTGAAGAGAAATAATCAGAGACCGAAGTCCGAAGCAGAACCTATACTACACACAGGATATTCTGAGAGATGCTTGCTGGACAGTGGAGTTATGCATCTTCTTGTTGCTAAGAGACAACCGCTTCAAGTGTTAGGGTGCACACTGAAAAGTACAGCATAGTGCTTCCAAGTTTGCAGCATAGTGAACAAAAAAAAAAACTGTGTGCACAGCTCAGCCCTTCTACAAGCAGCAGCGTGTCCCAGACCATAACAAGAGGATGCATTTGTAAAGTCCTGTTCCCAGTAGAGCTGCAGCCTCAGTCATCTGAGCACAACATCAACAACAACAACAATAACAACAGGACACAAACTGTTACTCACTTCCACTCCATGATTTCAGCAGGGACTTGATGCTGATTTCAAAGAAGCCTGAGTCCTGCTGACTGGCCATGGCTGCAGTTTCCTACTGCCCACCCCCCCCTTTTTAGCAGTGGTTTCCCTCCAGTAGCAGCAGCAACAGCAGCAGTAGTAGATGAGCTGGGACCAGCAGGTAGTGCCTGCTGTCACCTCCCTGTGACGCACACAATGCTGTGCTGACGAGACCCTGAGAAAACACACAAGCGCGGCTTTACCCCTCCTCTCCGTCCTGTCCTTGGCTATCAGCCCTCTCTCCCTCACCCTCCCTCCCTGCACTCACTCTCAACATCTCTCTCTCTCTCTCTCTAAAGCTGTGGCAGGCAGTGGGCGGCAATGCAAGCTCCCTTTAAATAACTGCACGGAGGCTGAGAGTGCAGGAAGCAATCCTCTTAGCGGAGCGCAGTTAATAATAACTACTGTTTGTCTGCGTGCATGGCCTGATAATGATGACAGCGGCAGGCTTGTGCATCTTTCAGGATGACTGGGAAAATCTGACGGGTCACCCGCCTCTGACAGAGAATGTGGGAAGCATGACACATTACAAAGAACATCTGGGAGTGCAGAGGAAAGAAGATGACACTGAAGTGATCAGCAAGAGGGTGGGATCATCTGAACATGGGAGCAGGCATTGACTGATGGCTTTTAACCCTTTACACTCCTCTCAGCAGCAAAAACCAGAGCAGCTTATAGGCTGTTCATAGTTAGTCAAATAGGTCAAATGGTTTTCTAAACATTATTTAGGCTTCTAATATCAGGTATTTGATCACAATAGCAATTCATAATTGAATAATTGAAAACTGAATTTAATATTATATAACTAAAGCAGATAAATGCAATTCTGCTTCTTCTCATAATAACACAATAATTATAGATATATAAATTAATTAATTGGGGAAAAAAAGTTAAACCTGAAAAAATGCACCTAAACAGACAAATCTGTCCTTCTTTTCTATGGAATTAATGGCATTTTATAATCCACCTTCACCTTCTGTCACCTCTCCTAAAACATAACAACAAAAAATCCAATATTCCTACATTTTATATGTAAAAAGATGCATGTCTTCAACCGTCTATAAAATACAAGCCCCTCCCCTTCCTCTGCTGGCTCTCAGTGCTCTTAGTATAATCCTATCAGAACTCTGTCTGTCCATCAAGCGACGGCCACTTGACCTTGATTACATAATACACTCTGTGATGGAGAAGCCATCACTGGTGGCTGCAGTGTTTCAGGTTTAAACCGCATATTTCAGAGGCTTGGTTGTCCTCACTATACACAAGACAGTGTAGCCATACAGCACAGACTCACACAGGACATTACTGTTTGTAGCATACTACACAGGGTGTGTCTGTATAATCCCTCCTTCCCACAGCAGGGAGGTTGTATTCTGGTACTACCAAAAAAAAAAAAAAAGGCATATCAAAACACTTTTATCTACATTTGTTCTTTATGTCAAACTATTGCCAAGAGACCAATCCATCCATCTGTGGTGAGCAAAACTGGTGTGAAAACTGTGAGCATAGTCTTGGTATATTTACA